>LOND01005304.1:0-21965 GCA_014220965.1 Paragonimus kellicotti
TGCATCAGTCCTTCAACGCGGACAGACGTCCAAGAAATGGACTTATCTGACTGCAGTTCTGAAGTGAAATTGATCAGTGAATGTGTGTAGTTGAAGTCTTTTGAAAAATCAACTATGTCGACTGATGAATCTGTGATAATAAATGCATCATCAACGTCGGTAGAAAATCATTTGGTTTGTAACAGTGCTGAGCACCGTTCGTTCGAACTTGTTCCTAAAAATATCTGCCACCAGTGGTCCCGATGGTGACTCCGTTATCACTCCGTCAATCTGTCCATAGATGCTATCACTGAAAATAAACTGCACGCTATGGGTGCATTTTAGAAACAATTCTTCCTTCAAATACGCTATTGGCAAACCGATCGAACTATTGTTGCTTTCAATAAATTCATATAAGTAATCTCTTTTTTCCACCAGTCACACATTAGTAAACAGGGCAATTACGTCGAGAGAACATGATTTTATAATCGACATGAAGTGTATTCACGAATCCAAATCTATCTCGGAGGATGTGAACACAAATTTCCTCCGAACTGGCTCCAAGATCTCGGCAAGCCATTGTGCTAGGGCGTGATACGGTGAATTCTTCATATCCAAAATAGGGCGCAGAGGGCAGTTAGGCTTATGAATCTTTGGTAGTCCATAGAGGCGAGGAATAATAGTACCTGTGGGCCTCATAAGTTCATGTTGGACAGTTGTTATGATATTTTGGTCATTCAGTTGTGTCAGACTACTAGTTATCTGCGTCTCTATTGCCAATGTTTTATCCTTTTTTGTCATTTTGTTAAACTTAGTAGTGTCTGCAAGAATCGCTTGCATTTTGTTTACATAGTCTGATTTGTCCAGCAACACTATTCCAGCACCTTTGTCCGGTCGTGTTAATAGTACATCCTGTCAAAAATCAATCGAAATCAATCACGAGTGTCATTGTAGGTCATCTGGCTGACAGCGATCATCAGGTCAACATAGATCGATCGTTCACTGTTATCTACAGGGTTCCACCGAACAGGTCAAAACTCGTTCGCCAGCGAATGTTGGCCACTGCCGAGGCCATTGCCATTCCTTTATTCCGTTTATCAAACTATCTGATCGTTATTGTGTCCCCGGACTACGCGTACGCTTGTTCCAATCTAGTCGAAGTCCAGAGTTTTCGCAATTGGATATCTTCTAAATTATCAAAGCTGCCAAACTATTTATCAGTAATACGCATAATTCGTTCAGACATAATCAATTCGACCATATTAGACACGTAACAGTGTTGAATGAAATACGTGCTGCGTTTACATCACTCAATTAACACAGAAAATGGGCAAACATCACGCATACTTCCCCGGGTGATGCATCACGTGCGGGCAAATTGCCAGCACTGCCACGCTGTTTGATATGATCACCCAAGTACGTGTGCAGACCGATTACTTTTGTTCCACCTTAGCTGGCCTTACACTTCTCACAAACTTAGAACTGGACTTGAGAGAATTTTTCAACTTAGTTTCGGTTTCTCTGCTTCTACTCAATCTGAGCACTATTTGGTACATAGATTGCCACCTATACATTTTCTAGTCTTACTCCTTCGGGTTCACACTGAATAGGTTGTGCTGATGGGATCACAAACAATGAGACACGAAGCACTAACGGAGGTTGCACTGTGTCATGCTATTTACGTGACGCATTTCGGTCAATGTGTACTGAACTGGAGGTCAGGCAACTAAGACAACTGTGCTGGATTTCATGAATTATGCAGCCCACACGCATGCTGCGTGCAAGGTATACACTGTTTTTTTAAATGCTGACTAAACAGTGTGCGTACGTTTTTCGGCTTCGGCCTCCTTGCTGAACACAAGTGGGTTACTCAATAATTATGATATATATAATCACGGCTAATAGTCAAACATGACCAAATATACCTAGATTGTGCTTTAGGTGCCTGTGTGCACTCGGTATCCTTGATGTAAAATAGTGCATGAACAAACAAGCCTATTGTTGTGTTCATTATAAAAAGCAGTGAACAATCAAGGGAAAGTGAATGATCAACTGAAGGTCAGACCTGAAGTTAGCGGGCCAATTTTTCGTGTGACGGGAAAAGTTGACTGCCTATCACTCCGCCCTGTGTTTCCATTTTGTGGATGTGGCTGGAAAACAGCATGGCGAAAAATCGACGACTCGACGTTGGGGTCTGAAGAAATTGACTGTAACTGGTCAGAATCCAAAAGGTAAGTATATGAAAAATAATGGATGCAACCCAGTCGGTGGAGTGAACGATGTTATGAACGTTATGACAGTCTTCTTTACCTTCCTTCGTGAACACGTTTTTTGAAAATATAAATATCCATTGGAGTTAACAGACAGTAACTGTGTCCTCTCGAGGCGATCGGGCAACCTGATCATTACTCACAAGCGAAAGTGGTTGAGCGTTCACATATGATAATTCGGTCGTGCCTAATGTGAGGTCAATGGCGCAGTGGTAAACACGGTTGCCTCATGAAAGCGTGGCCGGAGTTCTAGTCCCGGCAGTGGCAAGGATATGCACTACTGACGAGCTCTAATGAGAGCGAAACTCGAGTCTAGTGCTTCTTTTCGAAAGGGGCCGACTGGAAAGTCTATGGGAATGCGACAGCTGCGATCAATTGTGGGTGATGTTCAATCTATATGAAAAACCAAATCCCCTACTACTCATCAGTAATCAAAATACCGCTCAACAAGTCAATGATTTCTGTGATTTCAACTTGGAGAGAAGTCCTAGTCGAGGGGTCATCGATTGGAGTTAACAGACAGTAACTGTGTCTCCTCTCGAGGCGATCGGGCAACCTGATCATTACTCACAAGCGAAAGTGGTTGAGCGTTCACATATGATAATTCGGTCGTGCCTAATGTGAGGTCAATGGCGCAGTGGTAAACACGGTTGCCTCATGAAAGCATGGCCGGAGTTCTAGTCCCGGCAGTGGCAAGGAGCTCTAATGAGAGCGAAACTCGAGTCTAGTGCTTCTTTTCGAAAGGGGCCGACTGGAAAGTCTATGGGAATGCGACAGCTGCGATCAATTGTGGGTGATGTTCAATCTATAGTTGTAGAGATCACAGAACCAGACGTAGACAACCTGTTCCCGGTTTGAAGGAAGTGGTATCCTCATCCGATGATGACTCGTTTGCTAATTGTGGTTAGCTGAACAATCGTTTGACCTTCAGCTTCGGCTATGCCTGATCGGATCAAAAGATTTTTTATTCATTTATCTCAGGCAAGAAAAAAAATAAAAAGGTCTACAGAACGAAAGATTCATAATCATCATCACAACGGTCACGAGCTTAACCAGAAAGTACTGTGGGTCGGGCAGTCACTCAATTCAACTGTGGCATGAAGCATCCTACGGAATGCTGCTTAAACCATTAAAAATTAATAACAGAACAGTAAACAAAAAAACCGTATGGATGCCGAAACTCCACTGGCTGCGTCAGACTGCCATCCCGGATAGTGTTACTAACCAGCGATTTAAACGATCACGATGACCTCAGCCAGGTAAACGATACCCATACATTCCTTAAATGAGAACAGTCAGGGTCTTCATATTTCGTGACCACGTTGTTGCTTGACCACCACGTGGTTTCACCCAACTGTTGGTGGTCTCAGTATATAATGCCCGGTACGGTAAACGCTCAGCTGGCATGCGGAGTACGTGACCTAACCATCGCAGGCTGTGCAACGTGAGTAGTTGACCAATTGATCGCGCATCCCGAGCGTTCCGAAATACGCGCCGGCGAACTGCCGCATTGCACATGCGATCATTCCACTTGACATTGACTAAGAAAGACGATGGTCAAGGACAGTAAGTCTGTTGACGTCTTCGTCGCTAACAGGCCATGTTTCCGAACTGTGGAGCAAAATAAAACACAGGCATTATATACTCTTCCTTTCAGTGACAACCGAACGTCTTTACGACGCCACAGATGACGCAGGTTGGCAAAGGCAACTCGTGCCTTTGCTATCCTCGCTGATACCTCAATCAGCAACACAAGCTGACGAGATAGTGCTACCCAAGTATGTGAAACTGTCCACAGTCTCAAGTGGATTACCTGCAATAAAGAAAGTAGGAATGGAAATGCCCCAGTCTTGAAGTAACACTTTGCACTTTGAAGGTGCGAAGCGCATTCCATACAAACCAGCCCGGTCATTCACCTTGTTCAGCATGTCTTCGGCAGAGGGGCTAAGTAAGACAATGTCATCCATACACTTCATGTCGGTCAAATTAGTGTCAAGAAAAAGCACAACATCAAGCTCACTGGATTTCTCATACACACCTTTCAGAATGTCGTCCACAAAAAAAGAGTAGCACGCGCGAGATTAGACACCTCTGCCGAACATCATCAGAGATGGTGAGCGCCCGAGACAGTTGTCCATAAACCCTCACCCTGCTTGCAGAGTGAGCATACAGTGATCTCAACAGATTCACGTATTTCCCTGGTACTCCCTTGCGAAGAAAGACTATGCACTGTTGAGGTGAAACTGCAGTCCATGAGATAGAAGCCAAATTCTCTAAGACAACAATATATGCGCACACTTTTTAGCCATAAAAGTACTAGAAAGATCAGATAAATCTTGAGGAAACCTAGTGAACCGAACCCTAGCACAAAAAACCAATGCCGGTGAGTTGATCTGTAAGTTAATCAGAAACTCATTTATCAGTTTCAACGCAACTCGTTTTTGGCTGACTCACCCCATCCCACCGAGAACTCGGATGATTTCGGAGAACTTGTGTAGATGAAATCCCATGAGTCAAACGGACTTGGCGGTTTATAACCGACTGTTCTTAAGGAATATAACGTTTCTAGGCCAAAATCTAGTTGTGCGTCGTTAATCGCACGACTATTTATCGATGAAGGGCGACACACACCATACCAATCATCGAAAGAGAAGCCGCTAACTTTCAACCCATTTAAACACGTTCGTAGGACTGAAAGTTCTTGAAAAACTAATTCCTGTGTGAGTAAAAATCCAGGTAAACCTCACGGACTGTAAATAACTTAGCCATGTTCGCTCAAGCTTCAATTCTGATCATTTTGCTTGTTTGATACAGTCCTTTCGGTCATTGCGTGATGGACAATGCGAAGTTGCCAGCGTATATATCTTAGCTCACAGTGATACAGTTGACACCGATAGTAAGAAGACTATTCCATACTATGGTGGAGGCTAGCATTCTACCCTCAGTCATCAACTTCTTGAGCCATTACTTCACCTGTTGCGTTCGATTTATCCAAGCCGGCGATCGTATCATCACTGCTGGTTCTGGTAGTCTCCAAGGTACAATCCACCTTTGTTCTCATCCTTTTTATATGGCAGTCATGCCAATTGACGCCTACACTTCTCATTCAATTTTTTTTACCCGATTTTCTTTACCGATCTTCTTGGTCAGCCCGAACCGTCAAGTTGGTCAGTCAGTTCAGCAACAAATCCAAGTACATCACTATATTGTCTTTTATGAAAGTTAATCAACAAAGGAACTCTCTGATGATTAGTCACTACTTCATGTGAATAGTGAATCTTTAGTTCGAATTATATATGCGAAGTAACCAGGGATTAGTTTGAGTAACAACAGGAACTGGCTATTTCCTAAGTCAAATTAAGGTGTAAATGAGTGGATCAAAAAACAGAAAGACAACACTTTATTAAGACATAATGCGAGCATTAGAATTGTCGGCCTAACAAAACATAAAACAGTCGAAAGCTCATCAATGATGTGACTACACCAAATAACTGGGTAATTCGATCAAAAGAGTGTTACAAGACTAACTCGCATAGAAAGATGGGACTATAAGCAACACTATGTCACAATAATGATGTGACAAAGGAAATTCATCTGAGATAACAGAGATACAAAAACTATATTATATAAATTGGAAAATAATTAGGGTATATAAAATCATTTACAATTAAAAAAATATGCGTATGAAAATAAGTAAATAGACAAAATAAAAATCTGATCCAGTAAAAAATAAAATTTACCTAAAACCGCACTAGTATGAAGGACTTCCCACATACACTTCTACTTCACAATTAGTCTAGGTGTAACGTGCGATCGAAACCAGCAGGCGCGCACAGGTTAAATTTGAATTGTGTGACGAGGCGTGCTGCTGTGTTGTTGACGCCGTTTTAGTTTCCGTTTGTGTAAGTCGTGTGCATGGCTTACTGGGCCTTTGGCTCATGTTTGTGTATTGTTTCCTTTTACAGGATTGTTGTTGGAACCCCTCCTTCGGAAGAACGCTGTCCCCCGGTGTCTCCACGTTGCCCCAAAATCGGTCCGTAAGTGCGACGGACAATCAGAACAGAAGCGGCTGGCTTGCATGTTACACTAGTTACAAGCGTTTGTCTGTAGACACCTAGTTCAACGGTTGTTTCCATTCCCCATTCATCTCGGCTTCTGTACAAACTCAACAGTTCTTTTCTTAAAGTAACCCCCAGTCTGAATTAACGTTTCGTCGTAGCTAATACCGAACGGGATCACTTACCGGACAGTTGATGAATTCCAATGCCATTATTATTTCGACCCAAGGTCGTTGAGCCATTCATACTTAAATGTAGGAAGTTGAAAATCCCCCTCCCCGAGGTGCATCATAATATTATTGGATTTACATCGTGAATATTCACTACACTCAAACAGGTCGCCATGCCATCCAGATCCACTGTAATAGATGTTTGCCTGCAACTGACCAATCGACTTGTGTTCAGGAAAGAAAACATTGAATGGTATGACACAACCGATTTTGTGAGCGAATTCAAACACGCACGTCCGTGCTCCCTGAATTAAGTTGAGACACAAGTACCCGCCGCGTTGAGTCGTTCATTATAGATGTTCCATGGAGCTCAGGAGAGAAAACTTTTGATTAGCACAGGCACAACCTGTTATTGACCAAAATGAAGACAATTTTGCGTATACCGATTCGACATTTGAAAGACAAAGTAAAAAGTAACAACTTCTAATGGAATAACGTGATTCTAAATATTAGGAATGATAATAAAACAGGTTCCACATTTGCGAGGCCAATGGGTCTAGACTAGAAGTGTGACAATCTAGACTGTCACCAGTTGAAGTGATCATCGTCATCAGCCAGTAGAATGACGATGGCCCGATGAATAACACTCAAATCGATGTTCTGAAAATGGGAAAACTGTAGTGTCGTTTTGACACAGGTGTAGAACGAACACGATGTAGGCAACGAAACTAAAATGACAACAAGCCAGTCATTGCTGAACCCCATGCCCAGCTTAACTGAAAATCTATGGGGATTATTATCCGGGAGCACTTCTTACAAAAGTTGGAGGATCAATTAAGACTACTCGGCGGGCGTGGAATATTCTGGGTTGAATAGAACCCTCAACTTTGATTGACAGTATGGAGAAACGTTGCGGAAGAAACTTAAAGTCATATTACTTTAACTTCAACTGGTGACATCCGACCGTGAGTGGTTTGGTACGTACAAAAAACTCTTATACTTTGAGAAGTATACTATCTTGTGGCAAAACCTGAAAGAAAATAAAAACCATTACTTTATAATCGCATGCAAAAAGCCGAATAGACTCACTCACGCAAAATTGTCCTAAAGAGCACGTGGCCTGATTGTGGAACAGGCTACAATTACGAACTGCACTCGAAGTCGAGTGACCTGTGCGTCCTAGCAGAGATGATCGCCTGTTTGAGTGTTATTATTGAGGAACAACGTATCCCGTTTGTTGTTCAAAAGGTTCCCGGAAAAAACGGTTAATTTACGGCACTTCAAATTTCGACGTCTCTGAACAAACGTTTACACTTACAACTCACACTACTCATTTCGGAGCAGTAGGCGAGATAAAACCTTACTCGGGAGCTACTGCCGACCCTAGTCGTGACAACCACGATACCAAAAGTGCCCGATAGTCAATCCTTGGTTGCCTCAGTAAGGTACACGAAATCATCTACATCATCGATTTCCACAAACAGTCTTAATGTGCGGAAACGATTTTTAAACTTGTGAGCTGATAGGTATTATATTGATTCTCCAAGGATAATTAGTGATTCGGTGAAGTACGAGAAAACGAGGTAAGTACCAGCGATTATCACTTGGACCAACTGTCCGCAAATCTCCTCGGGGCCGTGGTAAATGCTTGGTCGCTTGCAAGCCAACCGCAAAACGGCTGAATGACTTCGTCCAACGATGATGGGAAGCGTAACAACTGAGGATGGAAAATTCCACACCCTCCCGTAGACCACAACCATGTGGTTCAATGGATAGTTGTCCGGATTATCATCCGATACTTTTTCATGAGTTGTGGGCTTGATCTCCGGGCGTGTGTGGTTCTACTGGAACATAACAAGGTCGAAATAGCTGTCTACCGCTTCCCTAGAGGTGAGTGGGACCAAACTGTTTGCAAGGTTGAACTATCACATACAAACCCCCAGTCACACTCGCTTGCAATGCTCAGCTCGTCTGATCGCCTCAGTAACTGTCCTGGCAACTTTAAGCGAGGATTTCACGATTAGGGCTTCTCAGTCAAATTGAAATCGTAATTTATCAGACTTCAGCAGCGTTTCCCCTCATTACTAAGCAGTCGGGGATTTAATTGATATAAACTGAATTTGATTGCATTTTTGGCATTAGAGTAGACTTTGGAAACGGCAACATTTTGAACGAACATCTCGGACCCTAGTCAGGAATTAACTAGGGATGAACAGTGTGGCTGCATCCAACAAATATCTGTAACATCACATTAGGCATAGCTTGAATTTGAGCTGAAAGAATGTTTCTGCGATTTATGTTGAATATAGACACAAACAACACAAAGTGCCACGGATGCGCAAACTTGTTATTTTACTAGATCACGTTCAGTGTCGATGAAAAGCATGGCTATCTCAAGGTAACTTGGCAACAACAATATCCACCTGTCACCCACATGGTTGTGAGTGTTAACCCCGTTAAATTAATGGGCCCTCGACAGTAGGTTTCGTCAAACTAACACTATAAAAAGTACCCCCCTTAGTCCCAGTTAAAACTCAGTTGCCTGTCAGCTAGATGCCTTCATCCTGCTGCCGAATGTTTGAATTTAGGCGCAGAGGTTGTGTGAATTAGGTGCTTATCCATCTTTTGTCTTTAAACTAGGGCTTCCTCTCACATTTGAATGGAGTTTATGCGCCAGTGTTGACCAATGATGCACTATTACCGATATGACGGCGTCCAAATCCCTCTTGGGACCGAGTGTACCACAAAGCAGTAGAAAGGACAGTCAGCTAACTTCAGTAAAAACAACACTGGATAGAAGATAAAAAATGGAATGGAACACTGAAAGAAGAAACACTACCCTTCGATGCTTTTACGGAAACGTTAATGTCAGCGTTACTTAGTAACAATTAAACGAACTAACGAGATACTCAGTTAAGCACAGTGAAAATATCGAAAACAAATGGGCGAGTGTCTAAATATATACATGTACAAAGTTGACAACCGATATCCTATCAAAACAGGGTAAAAAAGTATGGTCTGTACAGTATGAAGTCCAACAAAAAGTTCATATACAAATCACACGCAGGGACCTGGAAAAGAGAACAGAAAATATCAGGAACGACAAAGAGATATGAATCAATCTAACGTTACGTGGAAAAAAGATGTTGTAATAGAACGTAAACTGAGTAATTTCGACGGGAATTCGGTTTAGTGGGCGTCATTCAACGTTTGCAATGCAATGCGACAAAAACAAAACTGTCAGAACTGAAGGGTACACAAAAGGAACATAAAGCGTCTTCAACAATGTTTACTTAGACACCAAAGATATATATATATATATATATATATATATATATATATATGGCACATTACACTGGAACTCTTCTACGATTGAGCCAACCCCAGGGAAGCTACCGAGTAAAAGAATCAGAATCAGACTTCAGTTCTAAAAGTACGACAGCTGTTGACTGAGAAAATAAGTGTTGATGGTCTAGTGTCTGTCGCCTCCGCGATCCAATCGGAAACATGTATATTCTTCTTGCATGTCGTTTTCTCTGTTCCGAACGAACTTCTTTCTGCCAGAACACTCGGATCCCCAGCCACCGAAATTCACAACCACGGGCACCAAAAGTAAAAAGCGCAGCCACGGCCAGGGGCGAAAGTCTGCTTACTCCTCACGCATATGCTCTTGCGCGTTTCGCTCAGTCTACGAAGTACAATGGCTGCGAGCAACTTTGACGCAATAGGAATCAGACTAATCCCTCGGTGATTTGCACACGAAGTGCGTGAGTTCCTTTTTGAAAATGGGGACGATGTTAGCCAAACCCCAGTCATTTGGAACAACTTCACTGATCCAGAGTTTCTGGAGCAGAGCCGTCAGCTCTTTAACTAAGGCTGGACCTTCATCTACAAAAAGAGCAGAAGGGAGTTCATCTGAGGCCGGGTGCCTTGTGACGTTTCAGAAACTTGATCTCGAGAGAGACTTCTGTTTCCGAGGGCGGAGAAACGTCAACAGACCAATGAGCACAGGCAGAGCCCGAAGGCATAGTCAATGGCGCGGGTGGCCAGTTGAACTGCTGTTGGAAGTGCTCAACTCACTGTCATAAACGTCGTTGCAGACTCGTCACTGGTTCCGCAGATTACTTCGCCCACACCTGGCTTCCTGCTACCAGTTGCTCGAATGAGATGGAAAAGCTTCCGAGAGTTCCTGGTAGCAGCGGTTTGTTCCATCTTGATAGCGCGTTGTGTCTACCAGGCCTCGCGATCCCCTCGTAGTTGCTTTCGGAGCTCTGAGCGAGCAGCCTTGCCGGCCGAGTTATGTTCACTGTTGGGTGGAATATTCCGGCGAGCGTGGAGAATTTCAAATGATTGCATAGAGACCCCGTGGTTGGAAACTGAACTAGCAGTGCAGAACGATCTAGTGCAGCACTTACGCAGTGCATGCCATAATTGTGTCCAATGTGCTTCAATATCGTCTAACGGTTGAGGACCTAGATTAGGGGCAAGGGCACACTGGTAAGTGTAAGACATGTGTCTCTTTTGGTTTAGAGACGTTAATTTGTGGTTGATGGCGAAGTGGCCTCCCACCAAAACGCAATGCGAAATTGGCACATAACAGTGCATGATCGGAATCCACGCAGGTGCTCCAGATTGACTTGCAATCTTGGAAACAGCCACGCCACCGATAGCTGACGGCCATGTGGTCAATCTGTGTCCACGATTGACTCGGCGATGGAGGTCACCAGGTGAGGCACGTGCCAAAAACAGGTCGATATCAGCAAAGAGGTGACGTTCAACGTGGTCTGTTCGACGAGTATCATAAGAGTGCTGGCCACCTGATCACATTCGTCGGCGCTTAGCCTGCCTACTGCCAGTACAACAACGTCCGTGCGCAGCGCGGTGTGTAGAAGGTTAGTGAGCTGTGATAAAAATAATCTTTGACTGCGTCTGGACTACAGTCTGTGGGGCATATGCCGCAACAACAAACAGACAGCGTTTGTGATGGGCGCCTCTCGATGCTCTAACCGTACCTTCGAGTCTGACAGCGCAAGATGGCTGTTGATGGGTATCTAATCAAGTAGTGCCTTCTCTGCATATGCGCTTAAGGCAATTCCAACACCGGCTTGGCCAGTGGCTTGAGCCGCAGGATCTCCAGACAAGCGCACATTGTACCCGCATGATGAAGCGGCTGACGGAGATTAGAGATGTAGCACTGAGCTAGAATCCTGAAGCCGTGTTTCAGCAAGACAACAGTTATCGATGGCGAGGGTCTCCAAAGTACATGCAAAAGCCACCTGTTTATCTATTTGCATAAGTGTTCGAACATTAACGGTGGCGAATAGGGACTTGTGTCCTTCAGGCAAGGGAATCTTGGTGTTTGACAAACTATCATTCTGGCTATGACTTCCTTCACGAGTGGCAAATGAGGTATCTCTAGTGTACCTGGAAACAGGATTGAGAGGTCATCAAGTGCAGAGTTAGATGACAAAAGTCGGGGTGCCGGGCATCAAATTAATTCATACGTCTTTCGAATTAGGTCCAGTCATTCAAGGCACCCGGCACACCTTGACTATCCGTTGGAACCGACGGTCACCGCGGTGATTCGTACGCCTTCCTCGATGGTCGTCCATGGTTGGCGGACGGCAACATGAAGGTAACGTTTGTTGGTTAGTATAGGTATTTCTATGGTTTCTGTCCAACCGTATACGAAACGTCTGCGCCAAACGATTTAAGTAACACATGAACGCAATCATTACTGTGTTGCTCAATTTTGTGTAAAGCAGTGAGCATTGCGACGACCGAGGTTATCCAGCAAGAGGAACCAAAATGATCCAGTCTCATTCCAGGCAACCCAAAATTCTTCGTGGTTGTGATAAGCGATAGGCCGGGAGGACAAATCAAACTCTGTGTACTCGGATCGGTGAACAAATCTCGAAGTGGCCGATCTATCTGCATCGGCTGTTTCACATGATCAATAACCATCAGCTGAATTCCCCCCATACCTGCTCCAGAAAGGTCACAAATTGATAACCACACAAGCTTTCAGTGTCTTATTAGGCACCAGAAACAGGCACAACCTGCAATCATCTGAGGCGTTATCAATCATACGAAATTGTCTGCTTTTACGTGTCCATAAAAGATTCATGTTTACGCTTCATTTACTCTGTTGGTTTAAAAATGACCATGAGACTCCAGTAGTATTCCGGAGCGATGGTTTTTGTAAGGTAAAGTTGCCTTATTCATGGCGCTGCACTCATGTTGGTCGGAGTCAACGAGGTTAAAATCGCCTCCCTTGGGCTATTTTCTTAGACAACCAGGATGCGAAGATGTGACATGAAATGAGACTTACCAAGGTAATCGTCCATCAGAGTGCCCACAGCAAACTGAAAACGAAAAGAAAACAATTGCTACGTTTTTAAAAGTACCATGGCAAGTGAGATATTCAGTGAAGAAAACAATGCAATGCATTTTCTAAAGCGGCGCTTGACATAACGCGTTTCATGGATAGAAAGCAGCGTCTTTTTAGTCACATCAAATAACTAATCGTTTTTCTGGTTACAGCATGGTACCAAAGTAGTCTACAACGCGTTATGCCTACCAATTTATCAACAACTATAGGTTAACCAATTGTTAAGCCTTATGACGAAAGAACATGTTCAGAAATACAACCATTGAATGTCTGAGATCTTCAATCAAGACTTCATTTCCGGTAATTTACCCACTATTTTGCTACGCTCTGATTGCGTGTGGACAATAAAGTCCTTTGACCGTGCTCACCCGTTCATTCCGTACAATATCGCATGGTTGTAATATGGCACGCTGAGCAATTCTAATCTGTTTACCAAAGTAATGTCATGAGCCAGACGCATGTGAAAAGCTAACAATGAATAGCCGTGCATTGAAAACCCTAACTGACAGTCTAATACTTAATAAATTCAAACGACAGAAAATTGTCGGGATGATTCAGAAAATCAGGATGAATGGCGGGCGGTTTTACAATATCACTGCTGGTTCTTGATAGAAGGGCCCGCAAAATAACAGTCAATCAAAAATCGCATGATAGCTGATGATAAGACTGAATGCTTACAATATCACTTGCATCCACTCGAAGTCCAATTATTCGAACACGGATACGATCTTCGACTTGCACCGTTTGATTCTGCATACAAACAGAAAGGAAACAGTTAAATTACATGCTTCACGGACCCAGAAACAAACATATCAATTGTGACAAATGATAAGAGACGGTATACTAATCCAACTTATAAAAAATCCTGAGAGCAGAAGTTAAGAAGTATGCACTCTGCCGTCGAATAAGTTCAAATTTCTATCAGAACACGTCAGCCGGCTGTTACCAATGGCCTTCATTTTGATTCTTTGCACAAAGAAGTTAGGGTCACAATGTTGTGTCTGAAATGGTGAACATTCGTCACACCATGCTGAGTCGCCTACTTTCGCTCCCAGCATAAGAGCTCGGCGTGGAGCTGAAGAACAACTCATTACGTGGGACACACGGTATCTTCAGGTTGAACACACACGGATGAATGGATTACGGCCTGAGAGATGGGTCACGGACAAACATCGTGCCGACCGCTAAGATGGGATGGGAGATCATCTTTTTGAACCGAAGAAGTGATAAGTGGTCGGGGCATGGGCCCATATAATACTTCAAGGCCAGTTCGGTTATTAACGAACAGACGTCGTTTTAAGTTTAACGTCCACAGCAGACTGAGGTGTTTCGAGCGGGATGAATTGTACCTTGAAGTGTTTGAACAAGCGTTAAGTTTGTGAGGCACTATTTTTACGTCTTTCCACATCGCTGTCCTGCTCGACTAAGTGACTTTCAGGTCTTCTGACATGATTTGTGACCGTTTCGATGCTGCTACTGCATGCGATATGGGCCAACAAAACAACGACAATCTATCACAAGGTGGACGACAAGGGCTCCGTCCAATTTTACAAAAATTGAGATACTCGGCCGTATTCAGCCATCAGATCACCCACTGTGTTATATGATAACCAACGTTTCCTGTATTCGGAATCAGTAAGGGTAATGGGACGAAAATCTACTCGATTCACTGCTTATCCAAACCCAACACAATAGAAGATCTAACAGGGGCCAATCCAAACGTCGCGTTAAAGATACTACATCAGGATTGGACAAACAGTCTCAATGTTACGCCTTCCGTTATTCGCTAATTTCTTTGTTCTGTATTGCACCAATTAACTTACAGTTTGTGACTTTTATGTGCCAATACGATCAGCCAATGACAGACTGTGATTTCTTTAATACTGTTGTACATCTATAAATTCGGCTTCTTGTCTCATGAATAAGAACGGCTTACTGCAACCAGTACGAAATCTGATTATTGTGTGGGAGGTTTCAATTCAAGCACGATTTCTAGCGCTATTCGAAGTCCCTAATTCCGAGTATTACAAACTACTAAATATTTTCCTTAAAATGTACCTCAGTTCGGAAAGTCCACTTCTACCGTGACTGTTGTAATTTCGTAGAAAAGACCCTCATAGCTGCTAGGACATCTTTCCAGGAATCGTTTGAACCGGGTCAATACTCTAATCTGGGCTGATTGCTTGATGCGTGTTTCTCACAATCGTTCACTTAATTTCCAGTTAAAAATTACATGTCTTCTCCTTATTACTTGCCTGGGAGGTTTCAATTCGAGTACGATTTCTAGGGCTATTCGAAGTCCCTAATTCCGAGTCGCGCAACGGAATCGCCTGCGACTGAACAATTAAATCTTCATGCTGGTGCGAGTGGAGTCGAGGAATGGGTCGAAAGGTTCGAACTATGGTGTAGCATTCGTCGTGATGTGAAGAAGGAAAACCAATCAGCTTCTTCGTTACCGCTGGTGGTCGTGAACTGTATTCATTACTGAAGAATCTCGCCTACCAAACGCCTCAGTATCAATGCAGTTCGACAAACAAAGGAAACTGCTGTTAAAGCACGTGCTTCCTGTCAATTTCCAGACTACAGAACGAGCGAAGTTCAATTCCTTAGTGCGTTCAACAAGCACGAGCTTCCGTGAGTTCATTCTACGGTTGCAAAAACAAGCTGTCCGTTGCAACTTTGGTGACAAGCTGGAGGAACAGCTGCCTGATCGAAGTCAACCAATGAACAAGTTCCCACGGCCTCCCCATGTACCCGTCATCAATCTCGGTCCAAAAGAAATGAACAACTGTTTCTCTTACGGTGAGTTACACCTACCATCATCTTTCCAATTTCGTAATGCTATATGCCATTTATGTGGTAAATCTGGTCATATTAAGAAGGTATGCAAAGGTCAGAAATGCCACCTGAGTCAAGTTAAAGAGACAAATGATGTAGAGCCACTTACTACTGTTTATTCATTGCAACTGAAATCCAGGGCTGAGCAGTATATTCACAGATGCCTCAAGTTCAAGTCAGGATGTACGTGTGAATTCATTGTGGACACAGGAACTAGCGAATCCATTATTTCAAAACCACTACTAGATCGCATGGCCCTGATGCTCAACTGAGATCAACAACGATTGAAATACGTGAAGTTACTGGTCATCGTTTATCTCTACTAGATGAGACTGATATAATGGTAGTTGGTTGCTCTCCCAACGAAACTGGACCTTGACGTGGTGTGACGGCTTGCGCATCTCGATGACCTATTGGGCTAAACTGGACGGTGTGGCTACCACACCGACAGTCACTCATGCCAGGCAGGCCAATAGGTAGAGGTCTGACAAACCAGTCCTGGTCCTCCAGGTTGGGGGTTGGAAGAAGGTTGGCATCTTTTTCCGGAAAAAGTACCAGTTCTGGTACATTGCCACCCAACCGCTGCCTTGCGGTACAGGCTTTTGAGCCAAAGGCTTTGGTTGAGAACCCTAATCGTTCTCCTGTCTAGGTCTGGGCGTCCTGGCAGTATCTCCCACACACAACCATGAATATTCACAACAATAAATCCATACTGCATCGGCCGTCTCGCAGTATAAACCGGGTCGCCCTATCTGCTGCATACAGCAGGGTGGATAGGCGAAATCATGCTACTGCTGACCCCTCCCCACTGTCCTATCAAATTTAGCTCTCAGGCCCCTCCCGACCTCCATTTCTGATAATTACTCTACAGGTCCCACAACAGATGTAGCTAACTGTAGTAACACTGAGCCGGTAAGTTCCGTCTCTTGCCTTTCAGCTTCAGGCCTCCCTCGTCCCTTGCTTAGACCTAGAATGCGAATTAATATAGGTGCCTTCAACGTTCGCACGCTAAAACAGATAGGTCAGCAGGCCGCTCTCGCACGAACGTTAGACTCGTTGCATGTCGATGTCTGCTGTATCTCGGAGACTAGAATCCATGACAGTAGTCAACGTATGGAACTAACAGCACCGCACTGTCTACCCGATACTCAGCCAACAGTTAGCGTGACTCCACGGTCGCCGTTCATCATCATCATCATATCAGCCATGAGCCTGACCAAAGGTACTGTGGCTCGGGCTGCCGCTCACCTCAACAGTGACGTGGAATATCCTAGAAGAAAACGTTACTAAGAAGGTTGAAAATTAATAGAAGTCTAAGCGGAAGAACTAGAAATGGTATGGATGCAGGTACGCCATTGACTGCGACACGCCGCCATCTCGGATAGCGTCTCTAACCAGCGGTTTGAGTGATCACGAGGACCCCATCCAGGCAGGCGACACCTACCCACTTTACTCAGTGGAGCAGTCAGGGTCTTCATATTTCGTGACCACGTTGTCGCTTGACCACCATGTGGTTTCACCCAACTGTTGGTGGTCTCAGTATATAATGCCCGGTACGGTAAACGCTCAGCTGGCATACGGAGTACGTGACCTAACCATCGCAGGCTGTGCAACGTGAGTAGTTGACCAATTGATCGCGCATCCCGAGCGTTCCGGAATACGCGCCGGCGAACTGCCGCATTGCTCACGCGATCAGTCCACTTAATGTGGGCAATTTGGCGGAGACAACGATGGTCAAATACAGCAAGCTTGTTGATATCTTCCTTGCGAACAGGCCACGTTTCCGAACCACAGAGCAAAACAGAACGCACACAGCATTACATACTCTTCCTTTCAGTGACAATCGAACGTCTTTTCGACGCCACAGATGACGCAGGTTGGCAAAGGCAACTCGTGCCTTTGCTATCCTCGCTGATATCTCATCAGCAATATTACAAGCTGACGAGATAGTGCTACCCAAGTAGGTGAAACTGTCCACAGTCTCAAGCGGATTACCTGCAATAAAGTAGGAGTGGAAATGCCCCAGTCTTGAAGTAACACTTTGCACTTTGAAGGTGCGAAGCGCATTCCATACAAACCAGCCCGGTCACTCACCTTGTTCAGCATGGTCTGCATGTCTTCGGCAGAGGGGCTAAGTAAGACAATGTCGTCCGCATACTCCAGATCGGTCAACCGAGCGCCAGGAAGAAGCTCAACACCAAGTTCACTGGACTCCTCAAGCGCACCCTCCAGAATGTCGTCCATGACAAAATTGAACAGGAAGGGAAATCGGACACCCTTGACGAACACCACCAGAAGTGATGAACGCCCGAGACGGAACATACCTCTTCACAGCATGTTTTCATAGCTGCGGCGATTTGTTCCCAGTGTTCGTTAGGATCTCACCTGACTCGAACTGGGCAACTTGTTCACCAACGCCTTCTGGTAAGCGTTCTTTACACCCTCATCGCTCGAATGCCAGTTAATTACTTTGCATTTACGAGCGCATGTCCTCTGAGCAAATGACAAAACGAAACGGGCACGCACAACAGCATGGTCCGAGTCCAGGTGGTTGCTCCAAAAGGCACGACAGTCCTTAACAGAGTGGCGCCACCTGTAACTGACTGCTATATGATCCAACTGTGTCCACGGCTGAGAAGCACACGGAGGTCTCCATGTAACACAGTGCTTCTTCCTGTGTTGGAATGCCGTGCTCGAAATATAGAGACCATGGGATGCACACAGCTGCAGCAGTCTGTCGCCATTGTCAGTGCGTTGTGCCCGGACACCAAACATACCTCCCAGCCGCTTCTCGTCCGGGGAAAGCCGACCAAGCTGGGCATTCAAATCGCCCGCTAGTATGATGATGTCTGAGTGTTTAGTTTGCTTCAGAAGGTCAACGAGGGCGTCATAGAACGCATCCTTGGTATCATCCGAACAGCTGTCTGTTGGAGCGTACGCCGATATAATGAATACACAGTCTTTCTGATTTGCGTCGACAGACTTTTACCGATGTATTGAGTCTGACAGCGCACAAGCGACTGTTCACTGGGATCCAATCGAGCAAACATTGCTCTGCTCTGGAACTCAGTGCGATTCCCACTCCAGCTTGACCACGAGATTCAGCTTCGGCGTCACCAGAAACCCTGAGAGAAGCGCTTGAATCGACAGTTATCTAGAGGTGAGCTCAAGTGAATAACGGTGCTAGAATCGTAGACTCGCGTCTCCGACACGCAGCACACATCAAGCTCCAGGCTGCTTCACAGTTTGCAGAAGAGCACTCTGATTGACTAACACGGAAGAATATCGACATTATTAAGATGCATCGCCGCTATGCTTAAAACGAAGAAATGGCGAAAAGTGAATTACATCCGCCTTTACAATTACGAATGGTGCTTAACAAACTTGTCCATTTCCCTCACTCCTGTGCACTTTTGTCCTGGACGTCATGGGAATTACTTTGACCCACCGTCAACATAAGTGTGGAACAACACCTTGGTAGTTGACTTTCGGAACCAGAATACACTGGCAACATTGACCTAGACTGTACTGTCACAACGGGCCAGCGATCCGACCGTCGCTTCGGCTCATCCTTTGCTTTACCCAAAGCAACCGAAAAAATGAGAATCGATTAACCGACAGATGATAATACCAATAAACACACAGTACAAAAGCGATGTCTTGGTATGCAACCAAAATCGAGGGAGCATACGTATGAAACATGGTGAACTAAATATCTATACTGTCCACCCTGCGTTTGCAATTAAAATGTTAGTTAACGATATTATGTAGTCCACAATGGCGACAACCCAAAACGGTCAGGACAGATCAGTATGAAATCCAAAGTCAGTCAGTTAGAATCGCACAACTCAAACAGCTCTAACACAAACTACAGCTGAACGGCCAACTGCCAATTACAACACTTCGTACATTGCTTCAGAACGATGATTACCATTCGTTTCTGTCGACTGACCGGAAGCCCCATTAACGCATATAAGACAAACGAGAGAGAGTTCAGACCTTACAAGCCTATCTTTAGCCTGTGCAACAGTCATTGTATAGGTAAGAGAACAACACTTCGATTTGAAAATACAAGGTGGAACCAACTACGGCACATAAAACCAAGTGGGAAATTGAACTACCAGCAACTGAAAAAACTATTGGCTGAAAGTTGAACAGAATGAATGTTACACAATACGATGTAACCCACCTCTTCTTCATCATCCTCCAATCCGTCGGCTACTGTCTCTGCTCCTTCAAACTTTATGTTGGGTGGAATCGACTACGGGAAATAATAAACCACATTCACTTACGTATTTCGAAATAAAAACGGTTAACGGTCCAGCCTCTGCGAAAACCCCCACCTTTGTCGTTTGAGTAACAATGGCATCTACAACCTCTCCTTTGAAAGGTCGGAAAACGATCGCTCTATAAACAATGTGGTACTGAACAAAACCACGATTTGGTTGAATGATACCCGCCCCAATATGCTCGATATTTGTAACTGCAATGATAAATCCATACCTGAACAAGGTTTTAGAGCCGAATTAGACCGCACTTTCCAGAGCATGTGCCTTCGACATCAGAAAATAACTTAGCTTTAACAGTTTCAGTCAGGTTCGGTCCAAAGTACTTTGGATGTAACAGGATCTCGTGATCAAGTTTCATCTACAAATCTTAGTAACGTGGACTGCATAAAAAACGACAGTACATGATAAAACATGACACACGGAAAGCAACAAATCCAAACAAGGCGGTTTTTCAAGGTCAGCGATTTGTTCACGGGTTCGAGGTTGCAGATCCAATCCACTTATATTCCAGTCCGTTTGTCCGTTTCGATGTCAGCAGGTTTTCTGTTGACCGCACCTTGAAGTCTCCAGTGACTTGAATTCCCGGCCCCCTCATCTCAGTAGTTTTTGAATGAGCACATAACGCCCGGACCCGCCTATCCATTTAAAAGTGTCTTCGGTCTCGAGTCTCGCAAGTTATCTACATTTCGCAACATTTAACGGGAGTTCTCAGTTCACCGGCGAATTTCATCGAGGTCCTCGTTGCACCAACGTCTCGCTGGGCATTCCCACGAGTTTTACGTCATCCACGAACATGTACCATGAACGGCTGGCCCTTTTCGACAAACCATTAATGTATATCAGGAGCAGCAAAGGACCTGAAATTGACCCTTGTGGAACACCACCTGTGACATGAGCCGTGTGCCCTGAAGCCCTCCACCTCCACACAGAAACTCTTATTATGGAGGAACGCCTTCACTCGTGCTAAAACTCCAGGAGATATATTAACCGCCTCCAATTTTACCATTAACGGTTTATGATTCAGGGAATCAAAAGCCTTTCTAAAGTTTAAGTAGCAGACTTTAACATAATTCCCCTTAACAAGCTTTAGGATAATCTCATCTGAGAGAGAGAGAAAGTTAGAAGGGCACGATATCTTACTTACAAAGGCACTTTGTTCAGCCGCCACCAGTCTATACTTAGTGACATGTTGCGCCATCTTGTCCCTTAAGATCCGTTCAAGCACTTTCAAGACAACTGACGTAAGCTCACAGACCTGTAGTTTGAAGGCCTCTTCCCTACTGCCCCCTTTGTGTAACGGTGTGACAGCGGCTACCTTCCAATCCGTCGGGCAGTTTGGCTTCACTAAGCGATTTGTTAAATAAACCAGCCAAAGGAGCAGCTAATACATCAGCAAGTGGTCTTAGAATTGCCGGGTGAATGTCATCTGGGCCCGCTGCTTCGTAACATTCAGCTTAGCTAACTGACCCCGCACCTCTCCAGCAGTGACTACCACTTCCTCCATAATGGGTACATCAGGCGCGAAGTCAACGTGCGGTGACCACCACCATCCTTTGTATGCACCTTCTCAAAGAACTGGAGCAGCGCTTGGGTCTTCTGTTAATTAGTGGATGTGTCCTCATCTTGTTCGTTACTGATACACCAGGTGGACATTTGGATGGAGGCTTTGAACCGGACGTAATTGTAATACGTCTTTGGGTTTCGCTCGACCAGCTAAACGAGGTTCTGCTCGTATGCTTGCCGGCCTTCTCACTGAACCTGGCTGGCTCTGCGCTGCGACCGCCTGTACTCCAGATAACGCTCATGTATATCTGTGGGTATGAATCTCTCTCAAACCTTACGCTTCATGGTCTGAAAGTTGCGCGCTCTGCGCTTCCGCTACGGTGGTTTCCCACGGCGAATAGCCTTCCAGAGTTAGGCAAACTTAATAGTCAAACTCAGTAAGCTGGTTTTGAGCTTGGCCCAAATTG
>LOND01005305.1:0-22244 GCA_014220965.1 Paragonimus kellicotti
TTAAAAACCGACAACCTAGCGCAACCTAAAGATGATTAGCAGGTATCTGTAATTTACACAGTTAAGGTGAAAAGGGAAAGATGGACAATCAGCTTGTTCTCATCTAACTCGACCACCTTTGCAGACTAACGAAACAAATGCAGTAAAACATGTGTACAGAGCTGATAAGTCTGCAGCTGTCATGACATTCTAACCGATGTCGTTACCTCCCACGTATAAGTATTGTTGGTGGTCAGAAATTACCTTCAGAACCAACTTCAATATTTGATACTTTATCCAATTTGAAGTGGCTCCCCTTGCTATTTCTGTTGTTTTCAAGGAACCATCTCAGATTCCAGAAGATGTCGAGGAGCAAAGTCAGTTCTGAACGCAATTTCTGGCCACCAGAAAAACGCATATAATCAAACTGGCTAAATGGCATTGTGGACTGAGCTACCATCAGCAAGGAAAACATGTTCGATAAAAAAAGGATAGAGGAGCTGGAGAGAGTTTGACCATGTACACGCATTTAGGGCGTTTGACATGAGACAATGTTCCAAAGCAGTCCCATGCCCGAACAGGATGTTTAAAAATTGATGGGTGGTATTCATGAACTGTACGGAACGGTCAACAAACCGCGAGTTCGAACAAAACAATAAGTCTCAACCCTGGACAGACAAGTGATGATGAGCTTGTCGTCGGACATGATAGTCAGACAATCGCACGGATCTGAGCAGACATTTGTGACGAGACAATACGTCCGATCAAATAGACGATAAATCCTCTCCTTTCTGCAGTGCCCAATAAGATACAGTCCACATTAAGACTGTTCATCATTCACAAAATGCACACAGTCCATAAGTTGTCGTCCAGTAAAACTGGATCACAAAATTATTTCCCTCCTTTACAAGTAGCAGAAAGGAGAAGAAAACTGTGTTCAGTGCTAGTTGGTGTCACAATAGAAAAAAACCCGACAACTTTGGATTAGCCGTAGGAGAAAGTGTGACGTCAAACTAACTGATCAAAGTTTTCGGTTCTATATGCTGTAGACAACCACTTCCGCCGAAAATCGACTACTGGGAACCTGTTGACGTGTAAACCACATGGAAAGGTAAGTGGGAATCACAAAACGAATAGAGATTTACATTGAATTGCGACAGAGGATTTGTTTCGAGAGTCTAGGCGTTAAAGTCCATCATGTGAATAGTAGACACCCCTAGTTTCACATAGCCTGTTGCATTTATACTATATCCTAAATTTCAAAGCGCCGGTGCTAAAAATCATTATTCTCCAGTCAGAAAGTAGGTTCAGTCACAGTCGTGATGCCTCGTACAAAGACGAAAATGTTACCTAGAATGAATTCGTTAATAACGTTAACCAAACAGCCAAAATGGAACAAGTGAACAGAAGAGAATGTGGCCTCACCTGATGTTCGACTGGGGAATACACGGCGATGCCGACTACGACGCCGGCTTGAAATCTGAACGAAAAAAACATGATCAGGAAGTAGTTTGAGGGTTGGGAAGAACGTGATGACAAACAAGATAATACGAACCTTTTGAATGTGAAAGGATACAATCAAATGGCTGGATCAGAAATGAATAATTTCTTCATGATGGAATTTGGTGAACAATAAGCAGACAGCAGACAGTCGAACATAACTTACAATTGATCGCAGCTGTCGCATTCCCATAGACTTTCCAGTCGGCCCCTTTCGAAAAGAAGCACTAGACTCGAGTTTCGCTCTCATTAGAGCTCGTCAGTAGTGCATATCCTTGCCACTGCCGGGACTAGAACTCCGGCCTTGCTTTTCATGAGGCAACCGTGTTTACCACTGCGCCATTGACCTCACATTAGGCACGACCGAATTATCATATGTGAACGCTCAACCACTTTCGCTTGTGAGTAATGATCAGGTTGCCCGATCGTCTCGAGAGGATGGCGCAGTGGTAAACACGGTTGCCTCACGTACACTTACCATGTGTGCCGGCATCCACTGAACGGGAGTAGACCCATCTGAGGTTGGAGGCGAAAACGATCTGTAAAACTGCTGGGAGATGGATTGTGTAGGAGCGTAGAAAATTGGAGTTTGAGATGCGCTTGGAGAGCCAACGAATGATGGCGTGTAGTTTGGCGATAATTTATCCATCCGCGATCGATCGTGGTCAGCCAATAGATCGGGTGGTCCTCGAAAACCTATTAACGCGGACTGAACAAACGGAGAAACATCTGATCTGTGCTGTGATGGGCAGAGCGTATAGTAGTCACATGGTGGTTCAGCTGCTTCAAGAGAATCGCGTTTTACATAGCCCGCAGGTGGCCATAGATGAGAAGATGTGGTTTTGATAGGCGGATGACAAACCATGGGTGCATGCCTGGGGCCAATAACTGATGACGAATCACAGACGGGTATGGATCCACAAGCATGAACATGCATAGTGGGCACCACGTGAGATGGCACGGACTCAGTCTGCCTATGGCCACTATCAGCTGGTAAACAAGAAAGGAAGCAACTTGGACTAGAGGTAAAAGCCGTGACTTCCGGAGGATGTTGCAGTCGTCGCTGTTGTTGTAGTGCCACAGTTGCAGCTGCTGTAGCCGCCGCAAATGCTGCGGCCATCACCGGATCCAACGTAGCGGATGGCGCCGGAATTCCAGTCGGCACCATCATTGTGGAACCCGGTGTTGTACTGCGAGTCCCGCAAACCAGGGAGTCTGGGTGTACGGTTGGACCTTGTACTGGGGTCCGTGTCACATATTCGTGCTGGTTCCGGTGCTGTTGAGCAACGAGGGATGTGACGAGGTTGGAAAAGGTAGCATTCCATTCTGACTGCATTGTAAGTTCAGTTTCTTGTGAACCAGAAGACTCGCGGTTAAGCGTACTAGTCTCGGTTGCCGGACGTTGATGACTGTCAACGTCATTCAGTGAGGTGCGACTTTTTCGGTTAGTTTGCATGAGCGGGGCAACCGCTTCGGCCCATTTAAGTACATCCATTAAGAGCATCCGTGTTCGCCATAATTCACGCCAACTGGCGCCTGCCTGATTGACCAATAAACGGTAAGAGTTGTAAGATTCCGCGCCCGAACTCGAGGCACACGACTGCGAGCGTAAAGATAATCGGCTACCAACATCTTCGAGGAATGTCACGGGATGTGCGTAACTGGGACGTGCTGGATCAGATGACTTTGCTACAGTCGACGGACCGGTTGCAGACGTCAGACAGTCTGCAGTACACGTTGTAACTGACTGTGGTTGGATAGGCGGAGGAGGAGTTGGGATGTGCACTCCTGGCAGAGTACTGCGTACGGAAGAAGACGAGATCTGACTCCCTCCGAAAGCTAAAACAATAAAATGGTGAACATCATAGTAAGATAAGCACTGATGAGACATACGTTGATACGGACAACTCACTTGGTTGTGTAGAAACAACAAATAGAAACGAGCACTTGAAAAGCAAGGTAGACGGACACAGAAACTTACCAGAGCCAGTTCCACTGGACAAGTCAAATTGATGAATCGATAAATCCGTCATGCCCGACTGACTAAGACGATAAGAATGAGCGGGATTGCCGCTGTGTGTTCGGCCATCCTGTAAAGAAGAAGCCGCGGCCACAACAGATGCGGCAGCCGCGTGCAACAAGGACAAAGACTCATCCGTTACATTCCCAGCCGCTTTGTCAGAACGCGTTCTGGATACAGTCGAACTAGGACCACTGGGCGACAGTCCTTGAAAGAATAATCCCGTGGTTGATAAGCTGCGTGACTGGCTACGTCGCCGGACTGATGCAAACGATAAAGAAGAATGAAACAGGAGTGAATAAAGGTCAGGGGGAGAGGGAACGATATAGACCGATAAGTCTAATCAACTTTGAAGGGTTTAAGAAAGCTCAAGGACAGGCAGTAGCAAATATAGAAAGCATCTCTGAGTCATGGAATATTCTCCCGTTCAGATTACATCGACACAGCAGTCAATAGTTCAGAAACGAGCAACTGTAAGTACTTTTTCAACGTTTTTCTTTGCAGGCTTGGCTAACCTGAGAATTTCGACTGCTATGGCAGTATGTACCGTGTACTCAACTAATGTGGTCGTACGAAATATACAAACAAACCTGTGCGCACACACAGTAACATGTGGGATATGCGTAAATGTGAAAATGCAATTGGATTGTAGCAAGGATGAACCGCCAACCCCTACAACCGCCCAGCCAGGCTTCATCATGGGTATCTGTGTCGAGAGCTGGTAAATCACAGGCAAACGAGGGGAGTTAGTAGATTGACGGCAATGCGGTTCCGTGATCACGCAGCCACCAAGCCATACCCCAGTCGCACCAATAAACTGCAGTAAACTCGTGGTTAGTAGGGTATGCGCCTATCTACAACGGCTCTAAAGGTGCGCACGTGGATGTTTGCGTGTTTTATGCGACCGAACCAATCGAGTGCAACGTCTAGGAGGCATAGTGAGCCCGACTGTATTGCTCAAAGAAACTCTCACTTTTAGACTTAGAGCATAAGTAGTGTTTCCATTGGCCTCACTAAAAAGCAGTTTCATTGGCATCAATCGTTAGGGTAAGTGAACAGTCGTTATGGATTCAACATCATACGTTTATTGTCTGGGCGTCCAAATTGTGCTACACACATGAAGGGTAAACTGATCAAAACATCTGTGTATTTTTCCCGTGGTAAAACAAAACCCTGAAGGGATAAGATGCACGGGCCACCAAAAGTAATGGATGGCATGAACAGAAAAATATTACGCGTTTCTTTGCCACATATGGATACTTCCCTAATATTAAAAACCGACAACCTAGCGCAACCTAAAGATGATTAGCAGGTATCTGTAATTTACACAGTTAAGGTGAAAAGGGAAAGATGGACAATCAGCTTGTTCTCATCTAACTCGACCACCTTTGCAGACTAACGAAACAAATGCAGTAAAACATGTGTACAGAGCTGATAAGTCTGCAGCTGTCATGACATTCTAACCGATGTCGTTACCTCCCACGTATAAGTATTGTTGGTGGTCAGAAATTACCTTCAGAACCAACTTCAATATTTGATACTTTATCCAATTTGAAGTGGCTCCCCTTGCTATTTCTGTTGTTTTCAAGGAACCATCTCAGATTCCAGAAGATGTCGAGGAGCAAAGTCAGTTCTGAACGCAATTTCTGGCCACCAGAAAAACGCATATAATCAAACTGGCTAAATGGCATTGTGGACTGAGCTACCATCAGCAAGGAAAACATGTTCGATAAAAAAAGGATAGAGGAGCTGGAGAGAGTTTGACCATGTACACGCATTTAGGGCGTTTGACATGAGACAATGTTCCAAAGCAGTCCCATGCCCGAACAGGATGTTTAAAAATTGATGGGTGGTATTCATGAACTGTACGGAACGGTCAACAAACCGCGAGTTCGAACAAAACAATAAGTCTCAACCCTGGACAGACAAGTGATGATGAGCTTGTCGTCGGACATGATAGTCAGACAATCGCACGGATCTGAACAGACATTTGTGACGAGACAATACGTCCGATCAAATAGACGATAAATCCTCTCCTTTCTGCAGTGCCCAATAAGATACAGTCCACATTAAGACTGTTCATCATTCACAAAATGCACACAGTCCATAAGTTGTCGTCCAGTAAAACTGGATCACAAAATTATTTCCCTCCTTTACAAGTAGCAGAAAGGAGAAGAAAACTGTGTTCAGTGCTAGTTGGTGTCACAATAGAAAAAAACCCGACAACTTTGGATTAGCCGTAGGAGAAAGTGTGACGTCAAACTAACTGATCAAAGTTTTCGGTTCTATATGCTGTAGACAACCACTTCCGCCGAAAATCGACTACTGGGAACCTGTTGACGTGTAAACCACATGGAAAGGTAAGTGGGAATCACAAAACGAATAGAGATTTACATTGAATTGCGACAGAGGATTTGTTTCGAGAGTCTAGGCGTTAAAGTCCATCATGTGAATAGTAGACACCCCTAGTTTCACATAGCCTGTTGCATTTATACTATATCCTAAATTTCAAAGCGCCGGTGCTAAAAATCATTATTCTCCAGTCAGAAAGTAGGTTCAGTCACAGTCGTGATGCCTCGTACAAGACGAAAATGTTACCTAGAATGAATTCGTTAATAACGTTAACCAAACAGCCAAAATGAACAAGTGAACAGAAGAGAATGTGGCCTCACCTGATGTTCGACTGGGGAATACACGGCGATGCCGACTACGACGCCGGCTTGAAATCTGAACGAAAAAAACATGATCAGGAAGTAGTTTGAGGGTTGGGAAGAACGTGATGACAAACAAGATAATACGAACCTTTTGAATGTGAAAGGATACAATCAAATGGCTGGATCAGAAATGAATAATTTCTTCATGATGGAATTTGGTGGAACAATAAGCAGACAGCAGACAGTCGAACATAACTTATATTTGATCGCAGCTGTCACATTCCCATAGACTTTCCAGTCGGCCCCTTTCGAAAAGAAGCACTAGACTCGAGTTTCGCTCTCATTAGAGCTCGTCAGTAGTGCATATCCTTGCCACTGCCGGGACTAGAACTCCGGCCTTGCTTTCATGAGGCAACCGTGTTTACCACTGCGCCATTGACCTCACATTAGGCACGACCGAATTATCATATGTGAACGCTCAAACCACTTTCGCTTGTGAGTAATGATCAGGTTGCCCGATCGTCTCGAGAGAATGGCGCAGTGGTAAACACGGTTGCCTCACGAAAAGCAAGGCCGGAGTTCTAGTCCCGGCAGTGGCAAGGATATGCACTACTGACGAGCTCTAATGAGAGCGAAACTCGAGTCTAGTGCTTCTTTTCGAAAGCCGACTGGAAAGTCTATGGGAATGCGACAGCTGCGATCAATTGTGGGTGATGTTCAATCTATATGAAAAACCAAAATCCCCTACTACTCATCAGTAAAGTGAGTTGTCTCACAATTTTATTACTGACATTAAATGAGGGGATCCAGAGCTTAAAACTTAGGGCTGCAAATAAAATAAGTGCAACAACGGTAGTAAACCGAGAGGTGATGAGCCCCTTCAATCAATAGGAAGAAAATAGCAACCACTGCACATTTCTCACATTGTATGATCGCAAAATTCGAATCACAACGCACTATGTAATAATTTGTCAAACACGGTACACATAAAAGCGGGGTCTACCAAGGTTGTCTACATAAACCATTCTACTTTGTTTTCGAAATGGATAAACAATGTAGGATTGTCTGAACCACTAGCACGCTGCAACATAAAAATACAGCGGCTGTGAAACACAAGAAAATCTAATCTTCTCAGATTTCGTTCACCAAGTACTGGAAGACGTTTTAATCGGATGGAACGCAGTCTAAGATGAAAACTTAAGTAAGACGATGTGCTTCTTTCGTTCCTTTTTGGACATCGTAATATCAACTACCACCAAAACCAATGCAATTAAAAATATGGAGAAAAAAACTCATGCTCATCAATAACGCACACGATCTCATCAACCGCGGGATGTTGTCAATAAATAACTTAGAAATACTAAGTCGTTGTGAATCGAATCGAGTCCGTGACCAGATGTGTACCAAAAAGGAATCATCGAGCGCATATCAAGCGACACAGGCGTCCGAATATCGAGTTTATGAAAATGAAGCCTGTGGCAATATTAAATCATGATGTACTAACAGACCAACATGATACACCTACACCATTCGAGTCACCGTGTCGGTTTACCTAGAAGTAACAACGCAGAGCGCGTAAAGCTCTGAGTAATCACCACGGTCCAACATTACCATGTAACCTATCATATGAATCCACACCACCTCACCTGAACGTGGAACATTTTGATAACAGTTCGGAAAGAAGCAAGCCGAGATTGCTTTGTCAAGTCCTGCCATCAACCTTATATCAACAGAAGAAACGGAAGAAAACATGCCCTGGAGTTGTGCACCGCATGAAGATTAAAAAACCAATAGGCAGCGAGGTTCTAGCATACACTATACTTTGTCGACTCAGTGTAGCTTGAAATTCGTTCTGCAATATGTACTGATCAAATTTAACTGTTCACCAAATTGAGGAACAACACCAAAGCTACCACTGGTCAATAATTAGCGCTTGTTTGAAATACTTAGATTTGTCTAAAGGCAGCGGTGAGCCGAAAAAGTCTGGGGACGTGCTGTCCATGTTTCATTCGAATAGGTCGGTTTATATTAGAGTCTACGATGAACAGTTTGATAGATTCAGTGCCAAGAGTGCTGAAAGTCAAGGCTGTCCGCTTTCACCACTTTTGTCCAATGTTATCACGAGACGAAATAATGGAGGACTGTCTGCGGCACTCACAAGATGCCGGCGTGGACCTCTTACCTGGTGAAAGACTGACTGATCTTGATTATGCTGACGACAAGGTGTTGTCGTTCAACATTATCCAAGCATTACAGACACTGGATAGCAACAGGTGATTTGCCGAATAAGCCGGAATGCGCTTGACCACTTAAAGTGGGAGGCACCTCTATAAAACGTAAAGTTAGTGGTGGATAATGAAATTACAGAGATAGTTGGCCAGTTTTTGTATGTAGGTATACCTCCAAGACTAGGGCAGTATTCGTTAATTTGGGAAACCACTGGCAACAGAGCAGCATCTCTTTGAGGTTCAAGGGCCGCGTATATACGACGACTGTGCCTGTTGTGCTACTTTAGGGATGCTGAATCTGGTCGTTCAACTTAGATGTGAACCGTCTTCGGGTAGTGGACCATCGACATCTGCGCTCGAATCGGGTGATACCGACAGGTAAACATCAATGAAGTTATGAATCGGATATCCGGTAATGTGTGTCGGGCAAGGCCCTGTGTTAAACCCTCAAGTTTGCATCGCCTTAGACGATTCAGCCATAAACCAATGATGGCAGTTATTTAACTGCCATACAAAACACATTTTTACAATATCGCGGCCGACCAGCTTAATGTGCAAGGTGGGTAGATGCCATGACATAGAGAAATGAGATCATCCACCGAAAGGTTGGTCAATACTGATCGGGTTCGTTCTCCGGAGCTAGAAACCTAGCCAGTGACAGTGTCGGCTGCTGGAGACATTACGTTGGATGGTGGCCAACCGGGCTCAGTGGTGTGAACGTTACCGTTCTTCCGCCGACTTGTCTGCGAATTACGTTTAATGAAGGAAGAGGAGTAATAAAAGTCGTAAAGATGGCGTCTTGCTGACAACGCTTTACCTTTAGTTACAGCTCAGTTGTTCGTTTAGAAGGTGTAGGCGACTTGCAGTGAAAGGTTTGAGTTTAGATATGGACATTTTTATAGTTAATTTCCCTCTTCTCAATCTTTCCTACTTAACTGAGGCTAGCTATTTTCTCCACGATTGTGTAGTATAGGCGTGAGTGATTGGCGCAGTACCGCTCTAATGGTGATAACACGTACCATCAAGGAAATCATTACGGACAGTGCGAAACGACAAGAGTAACTCGAGCTCGCACGTAAAAAAGTACACTGGACCGTATGAGCGTACAGGTAAGTACATACTAAACGGCTTACTCCAGTGAGACTTGCTAGCCGCTTTTGGCACTGCTCGTAAAGTGCAGCCATAGAAGCGACCCAGTCTGGTTGATCCTTCATCGTCCGATCGACCAGCGGATGTGAGGGAGGTGGAACGAAACCAGAATCTGAAGGCAGAATTGTTGACGTATTATCGCTCCGTGGACGCGAAGCCTCTGGAACGATAGGGCAGGCGGAGGGCTGCCCATCAACGGCCATCGATGAATTTATCAATTGCTGGTACAAATGCCGGAATAATAACAGATTCGGATCGTCGTGTGAGGGAGATTCATAAACAGAAATGAGGCGCCCCAATTGAGTTATAATGTCTTCATAGCCGGGGAATATAGTGGATGACAATTTTGCAGCGGATTCTGAACAGTGGGAAAGATGTACCGTCGTCACAGCTGTTTCGGCAGTGGATGCAGGGACAGCAGAGATTGGTATGTGAACGGATGAGGTCCCCGGATGGTGGACAGCCTGATTCCCATTCAACTGTGATACACCACATGCGCAAATCAGACAGTCGATTGTACAGTTAAGAGGCGGGTTGAAAATCCCCGGGTCCCACCAACTAAAACCGGTAGCCAAACTGTCGTAGTGTGTCAACAAAAAGTCGTCGAGATTGCGAGCAGCACTAGAATTGGTGCCTATCTGTTGTGTTAGCCTGTCGGACTGCTTTTGGCCACGACCTCTGAAATGGAGAAAACACCAACACAGGCAAGCATGCGTAAATACGGTACAACTATAAACAAACAAACAAAAAACGAACATTGCCGCATTGCTAAGGCTCCATGAAGCCCATTTTAAAATTTTCAGAAAACGATTGACAAGGCGAATAGTGTGCAGAACGATGTACGAAATTCAGTCTTGCCGATTCGCAGCGGACACAATATCGTGATTGGGGTCTATGTGCAATACAAAGTTGAACAGTCGCTAACATCAGGCAATATTACGACACACGTACGTGCTCCTTACTACAAATAACAGCCATACGAGGAGCAGAAGAAAAGGCTGCATCAAGTATGTGGTAAAAAGCAAAATTGTTCGTTTGATCACACCAATGTTCACAGTCACGTGATGCACGATATCATAACAAAGCGGAACATCATTAAGTAGGCGGTACACGATTTGGTGATCAGAGAGCAGCTGTTGACGCCAAGTATGTAGGTATTTTCCAACAAAGGTCGTTTCTGCCGGTGTCCGATCCAGCAATATTCAGTCTCCCAATAAGTCTAGTTATTGATATCCCTGTTTGGATTTCTATGCGCAAGACGGATGTTCATTTTGCCCGTCGAAGGAGTAAATTGCAGTATACAGCTCATCGATGTTACGCGTGGTCTGACAAACTAAAGTACGAAACTACGACCGTATACATCACCATCGACCGAACTACAGTGGCGGAGCAGCGAAAGTGGGTAGGACCTCAGAACTAAAACATAACTGCACAACGTTTAAGCAGCTCAAAACCAAAATTTGGAAGCAACCTCATTTCAATTTCAAAAAGATGTTTCAATTAAACATACGGGTAACATTGTGAAGGCCACAAGTAGAGCAGTGCTAATCTATGGCTTGTGAAAAGCAGCAGATATAAGGCTGAGGATGAAAGACATCTTTGATGACTGATGTCTTCGTTCGAGCGCACACATCCGGTAACGTCAACGGGAAAGCAACGGCTAGGTTAGGAGAAGGAATTTCCGCTGTGTAATGTAAACATGTTCAATCACCTAATCTTCGGAAATGCATAAATTTAGATGGTTAAATCATGTAGTAAGAATGCCGAACCACCATCGGCCACGCAGTGCTTGCCTTGCGGACAGTTCAGCCAAGTGACATATATCTCACGGTGATCTATCGATAACTTGCCAGATGAAAACGGAAGCAGTCGCTGGCACTGTTTTGTGATTCGCTAGAAATCAAACGGAAGCTAGAGGCAATAAAAGACAATCGGGATCAGTGGCAAGAATGGTGCCATTGTTCAATTGAGTTGTCTGCTAAGAGAAGAAAGCCAGGACGTAGTTGTCATGCAAAGACTGTTATCCAGTCGTTTTGTTTACACCTTGATTGTTTGAGTGCTCTAGTATGCACGTGGAGAGTTACACATCATGAATTCAATCTATCCTCTCTTTTTTTTACTCTCAACTAGAGCTTTTCTTTTTAGTCGTTTAGTGTTGGTGATGACGATGAAAACTACAACAGTACTATAAATTAGATTGTCTACGGAAACGAACAACAGACCTCAGCCAAACATTGCGCCAGCAAATTTTCACCGACTGATCAAACAGACAGCTGGAGGTTGCAATGAGATTGAATGCAAAATAGACGAAGAACTGCAAGAAGATCGGCCCCATCATCGGCTTGGCTGCGGGGCTGGACCGCAAAATGGGCAGTCTGTCATGATGTGATGACGGTGCGGTCAAGCTGCGGTCCGAGGAGGAATTCGCGTTGTCAACAACGCTGCGTGGCAGGCGAGTGTGAGCAGTCAGATGGAATAAACCGGACTGAGGGAATCCGGCAACAGGAGCAGCAAGGTTGAGGCAGGCTTGGCGAGCAGACGGCTTATCTACTCCCATCAGGCGGTGACTCAGCTGACAGCTGCAAGTGAACAGCCGAAAGAGAGAATTAATATCAAATGGAAAGTAGAATGAATACCACATTATACAACACGGTGATTTGGGTATGCTGCGAAACAGCTAGTATACTAACGAAATAGTTAAGAATAACAGCAAAATACTTAGCAGTTGAGTAAACAACATACCGCAATAAAAATGGTTGAACAGACGTTTTGACAAATATAGAAAGTGCGCGACCGACTTCACGAAACGAGAGGAGTTACGAGTTCCCAATGAACAAAGTGCCGACATCGAAACCTAAACAGTTCAAGTTTGCCGCGGGGAGATACTAGCTTAATCCAACAAAGTGCGACAAAAGTGTTAGCAACTGCGTAACATGTTCGGATCATAGAAACTTGAACAGAAGAATGTGCATGCTGATAAGGATAGTAGGTTTGTCAGTTCCGAAACGTGTCAAACAAACGTGCTGTTGCCTGTGCATTACAAACAGTACAAGTGACACATACCTAGAAAGTTACATTCTAACAGCACTGTTGATAGAGTTGACGGATTGAGCGGTGTATATACTGCCATTCACTAAAGGTTTGCTGAATATTTATATGTTAGATTCACGCTACTGATGGACCTGAAAACAACAACGTGCAATGGGATACTGTTAGTACGGCTTCTTTCAAGCAAGTAAAGGGCATTTTTCGTTTTCCTTGGAACAGATACAACACCAGACAGGCTGCATACTGTTACAAAATAGTCTGTCAATTGTGGGCACAATCCGATCACGTCAGAACAATGCCTTGCGCACATACAGCTGAATATTCAACATATACACAGCAGATGGAATATTTACCAAAATTATTTTTTCACATCTACCGTCAATTCCTTTGGAAAATGCCGAAATAAACACGAGATAGCAGAAGAACGATAAATACAGAACCGCATGTATATAGGGTTGAAACGGGACCTAGTAGAGGATGTAGATCTACATTCGGAAAGGTCGGAATAAAGAGGGCGATCGAAATAGGAGGAAAGCTTAGAGGTAAGCGACTTGCGTTTAAAAATGCTGGCACACGATGGGGCTAAAACGCAAAATATCACTACAGTCAGACAAGAGTCTCATGGATCTTCAAAGAAATTCCGACAAGTGTCGGAAGACAACTATCGGAAAGACGCCAGTTGTAATTTCCTTTAAGAAGGGAAAGTGAAACCGTGATACATGTGGACGTATTGAGTGTAAAGCATCGTGAGTTGTAGTACCTAGTCAGTTGATTCAGTGAGGTCAACCTGTAGAGCGAGGGAGGAGGATATCTCAGAATGTTTGGTACGAGAGACGACATCAACTGCATGCTTTAACGAAAACGAGTCTCTGAGAAGGAGCATGGGATTCACATGAAACAAAACAAAGAATGGATGTGATGAGTGGGGAAGATGTTTGGCCGATCAATTCTGTGCAGTGGGAACGAATGTAACAGTCGCTTAATACTATTATGCCAGGTGGCTAAGACTAAACAGCATTTCCCTATTGAAGCCGCTGTGGAGATAAACGAAAGAGAAGCATACTGTCTTACACTTACTATGCAGAACTACGAAGTTTAATTGGGCAAGACAGAGCAGCGAGTAAACAGTGAACTGGGGCTGCCGGCAAGCAAACTGATGTGGATCAGTGTGGTTAGTCTACAACATCAAATGTCCAAATCTTCTAGAGAACCTTTAACGTCATCGATGTGCATGCGATCGATCGGAATTTGGATGCGCTTTTACTTGGTATGGACGAGATGTTCGTGAATCTCAATAAGTCAGCAATGTTTCCCTGAGTGATGCACTCCGTGAATGTATCCCAAAAAAGCTCAACCGAAATTTTGGCACACTCCTTGGAGGTAATTGGCTCTGTTGTTTTGCCAGCTTTAAAGTGCATCATTGCCTCATATGTAGTCGTGTGTTCAATAGGGAAGGAAATGTTAGTCGGAGAGAATAGCATACATCTAAGTCATTCATGCTGAGGTAAAGAACTTTGAGGATTGTCATATACGTTAGGCAAATAGCGGTGTTTGCAAAGACAGCAGAATAATTTAAAGAACATCAGGCGAACGACTAACAGTTGTTATAAATTGGATATCATGCATGTTTGACAGCAACTTTTGTATTGAGATGGACTCTTCGGATAGCCCACTTGATTGACTGTTTGACTGGTTCATGTTAAATTAAGGTCAAGGATGATGATATAAGGATCGGTATGTTCCGAACGGTAGGTGGGATATTTTGGAGAAAATAACGAACTAAAACTACCGATAGAGATATAACTAGAAAAGTAGAGAGAGAGTGAATCTATTATCACCCAGCCATCTCGGAATTAACCATAGTACAGAGTTGCTCACTAAGCTGTGCTCCTTCTGTTGGCTAAGAAACACTCTCGCGGGGAATAAAATTGTTTGTCTCACGTACTTACAGAATCATACGAAGAAACAACCTAGGGGAGATTAGAATAGCTCCGGTTCTCTCAGGAAAAAGCAGCGCGTCAGAGACATCAGACCAAACCCTGTTCATTTGCGGGATGACCGCCAGATAGATCACTAAACTGCACACGGTCATTCACAAACAAGTCAAAAACCTAATTAAAAAGCTCGCTTATCTATCCTATTGAAGAAATAATCGTGATTCATCACAGTTTTGAACCCTGAACCAAAGGAACGAAATATCAGTCTCAATGCTGTCTGGTATGAGCTTGTGTATTTGCCAGCAGAACTGAAACGGTGGAAGCCAAGCTAAATGCACACAAAATGAGCGCTAATTAGTGTTTAATGATCTGCAGTGGTGACGTCACACAAATGTAAATAAAACGTTCACAATCAAAACGATACACAATTATAGCATGCATCAGGACTCCGGGAAAAGAATACTTCTCTCTCTCTCTCAATAAGACAAAAGTGTTTTAGATGATCAGAAGTTGCGTTTTGCCATCAAAATGTTTTGGTAACTAATGTTAATGATTATTAGGTACGATGAATAGTAAATATAAAAACAAGACGTCAAACAATCGCAGGAACAGAAGGTGAGCAGTACGCAAAAACTTGATGCATCCGCGGGTTCGTAATCTTCTAGCCCCAAGGTCATCCAATTGCACAAGATAAGAAATGGGGTAAACGATAGTTGCAAGGCTCTTGCCTGGCTTTGCACAGCTTGACAATATTCTGACACACGTGTTACTGAATGGTAGCAAATGGTAGCAAGCGTAACGTCGACCGGTTGTATACATTGTCATCGGTGAACCTGGATCTAAGACCCTTAAACAATGCGTGACAGCTGTGTAATCGTCAAAAGAACTTGTGAGTAAAGGTCACATCATTATGTGCCCTTTAAGACAAAAACGGTAAAGGCAACTAACATCACGTAGCTGCCTAAAGCATGCTAATGTAGAGGGTACGATTGTCATCCTTGAAGTGCCTCATTTACACGTGTATGCATTCACCTATAGCTAACGAAGGAAAAAGTAACATTCGTTGAACAAAAGAGGGCTATTGAGTAAATCAAAATTCACACCAGCCAACATATTAATCAGAGCGTCGTGAAACGGTACACCACATCCTGGGCACAGGTGGAGACATACCAGCAATGCGTCCAGAGTGAACTTTCCTCGAAGAGTGATTTGTTTTCGTGTCAACACAAAGTTGGTTCACTAATGCTGAGAATCACAGCATTAGAACAGCAACGTCCTGTCCACTTAGTGTCGGTTTTCGTATCCTCAAAAATGCAAATCTCAGATGCGAGGCTTCTGTAGTTCCATATTCCTGAAAACTATTTGATAAAGGTAATTCCAAAGCTGTTCTAAGGGCTTAAGACGGGGTGATCGAGCCAGTTTACATAAGCGAAGGGGATTGTGGGACGAGTTAAATGCCAGTACGTGGTTGCTCAAATGAGCCACGACACTGTCATTTTGAAATATCGAACAATTCTGGACGAAAACTGATGAGAATAGACGCGTTCTCACAGCTCGAACCATTGGCAGCGGAATCAGAGAAGATGAAACCGCTCCTTCCAGCGGATCAAACAGCAGCATATGTATGGACAGAATCGTCATTATCTTGCGGTGTAAAAATACCTGTCCCATTACCGAAACGCTCATTCGCGCAGAAAACTCATATTCGTGTTTGAGAACAGATGATGAAGCAAAACCATCCTCACACAATTGCTCTACGTGCGACACGTTGAATAAGTTGTAGTTAGAAAAAGTTATGCAATCGACTGACACCGTGAGATGAGCAACAGCACATCACAAAAAAATAATAGACCTGACAAGACCTTAGTCCTGATCACAAATTCGTGTCAAGTTTCATGGGTTTTGTAAAGTTGTCCTGTTCGCAGTGTCGTACACACACAGTACTGAAATTCATATTGTATGCATATATAACAGACGGACAAAACGCCTGCCATATAGGATATTTTGACCACCTGACTATTTCAATGCAAGTTCATGTAAATCACAGGTCTTAGAGAAGTGCTGAAGGTTTTGGTGCGTAACAGTAAAGGTATTGTTTGATCGGTTGCAAACTGCGTGAAATAAAGATGATCGTCCGAAGCGCTTTCAGAAAGTGATGGTTTGTTCGTAGCTGACTGTACATATTCAAATTGCAATGGTCTTCGTGTTTCATCGGACATTTACCACTTTTTCAGCACTAACGGAAACAAGTGTTTCAGGTTTCAGCATCCCGGAACATTTGCTGAGGCTGGATGTATGTGCTACCAGTCAGTTTATCCATCCACCGGTGGGACACCGCAGCAGTTAAGGAAAACAAAAGGATAAAACTAATTTGAATGTAATGTGTAGTATCCTGTTTTGTCATCATCAACATCAAAGACAGCCATACATCAGTGGTTCGTGTTGATGTTTAACTGCTATGCAATCATGTAGGAGAAACATAAACGGATACGCTGCAAAATTACTTACAGCACCAGTGCACGCTGAGATTCCATCCACGATGGCTCACCCAGGAATACGTACAATTGAAGGGAGAAGGAAAACAGCCAGATGCACATAACAGTGACCAAAAAGACAACTGGAAAAGGAACAAGATGAAGGTAAAGTTGGCGTATCACATCGTGAAAAGGTAAGGAGAGAAAACGATTTCTCGCAGACAAAACCCATATAACGTCAGGTAGGTCGTGACAATGAACGCCTGGGTACGATCCAGGACGACAGATGAGCACAATCTAACAGTTAAGCGTTCCACACAGTTGTCCAATCGAACGAAACAAGTGAGCTACTTAGGTCATTTATTAGTATAAAAAACTGAAGACCGATACGTGGCAATCCCTACTCGAACAAATTACACTGCGTTGCTGTGAACTCATGTCATATACATGCCATATATACGTCATAAACAGGAGACTGGAAGATAAAATGGGCATAAGGAATATCAAGGACCCGTTGGCTATAATGCCAACACGATGGAATGCCTCAGTGTAGACCCACGGATGGAAATCTCCTTTTTCAATTAAAATGCTGAGGTCCATTGAGTACAAATTTAGGTATGCACTGCGACGGGGTTCACAAGTGAAAACCTTCGGTTATAAATGTTAGGCATGCATACCGTAGGAGTGAGTGCAACGAGCAAACCGTTGCGCAAATTCTTGATCCACGCGAAATGTGGACTCGGAGAATCGACATCGCAGCTGACGGAAAAGGCGGATCAAACGGCCCAGATAGAACACTTTCAGCAATAAACAGACAGTGCACGGAAGGAACACGAGGCCCAACCGAGCCAAAAAGTTCACACGTCCGATAAAACAAATGCCAGACAAAGAATCACCATCAATCTGTGTGAAAGAAACGAATTGAGTAAAAAACGGTTAGAAATCAGCAACAGAACTGCAGGTTCAGAGATGTACGATAATACCTCATTTGAACTGACGAATTCGAAACCAGGTTACTCAGAACACGTAAGTATAAACGATAACGGTCGGTTGAAACCCTGATCCTCTAAAGAGCACGATACTGCTTCAAAGTAAAACCAACCGAAGTAGGAGAAAGAAATCGCGTTCTAAATTGAATTAACGAGAGTACGACCAGTATGAACACATGGTTCCCGATCGATTGCAAACCTGTGCAGATTGTCGGATCAAAACAGCCTGGCCAAGCAATAAGACTAGAACTTGGCTGGAACTCACCTCAGCTGTGGTTAAGCTGATGAGGATGAAAACCAGTGGGAGCGCGAAGGCCAACAAATGCGAACAAGTAGGATTGGGAAAAGCGGAAACTGTCACCGGACGCTTTCGAGTGTTGTGGTCAACGGGACTCATCTTGACAACGGGAGTTGGGAATGCTGCGGAATCCCTAGTAGACTTGGATACATGTTTCGACTGACGACCGGTGCGATTCGCAGTCGCAGTTGAACTAACAGGAAAACTTGTTAGATAGGCATGTAGAATCAAAGGTTTGGACGGATCCAGATAATCAAGAATTTCATCAGACTGATCAACAGCCGGATCATCTAAAGCTCGAACGTATGCAATACTGGGGCAGGGTGGTAGTGTGTTGTCCAGTGCCTGGTTTGAGACGACAGTCAAGTTTGTATGTGCTACAAAAATGTGCAGAAGTTACACTGCGATTAGAGCATGCAAAAAAAGACATCTAAAAGGCTCAAGATGAACACATGATTAATCGTTATCAGGTCGGTATAAGTCACGAACAAGTTATTCTAAACATAGAAATGCGGGTTATGTGAAAACGCAGTCGCCTCTACTCGCCGTTTCAAACTGAAAACAGAACATGAAAGGTTGCTTTCACTGTCAGCAATAGCCACTAGTAGAGATGTAGCGAAACCTACTCTAGTATAATTCGTGTAGTGTTAGCCATTTATGTAATCCATTCAAATTCGCACGGGGATGTGTTTTTTCTTCAAATGCACAGAGCTGGTTGTCAGCTAGCTCTTGAATTGAAATTCAAAACGAATTTTTTGGACAAAAGCAGGGTAGGAATTTCGGAGGACAAGCGCAAAAAGAAGTTTAGGTTTTTGTTAAGAAACGCCTAAAACAAGAAAAATACGAAACAAGCTACTACGAACCTCTAATAAGGGCTGGCAGATAGATATGGAGGGAGGATAATCAACCAAGGGCGAGCAGGTAAGCAGATAAGGTAATAGTGTGAGTGATGAAATACGATTGATCGCATTGCACCACCCAGCCGAAGATCGCCTCCAGGCAGTGATATGGTGATCAAGAAGATACCAAATGGACAAACGAAACTTAACGCTCATAATACTCGTTAATGCACACCTTCAAACTGACGCCCTAAGTCCGGTTTCGTCGTTGGCTGGACCCATCTAGTAGACATAATCTAAACGGAGGATCGAACCGGCCACCCTTCCTGTTAACATACTACTTTCATCCGCCCGGTCACCAAATCCATGGACAGCGCCCGTAACAACGGAACTGGTGACCGAGCGGATTATAGCATTGTTTCGTAACATGAAGAGAACCCGTTCGATCCTCATTTAGACTATATTTACCTGATGAATCCAAACAAGGACCAGACCGGTCATGGACTGTCGGTGTGAGAAAAAGCGTCAAGCATTAGAAACACCATTCCAAGCAATTGCGCTCGTAGTCAGTACAAACTGTTGATCAGAGATGGACTATGCCTATACACATAAGCGGGATGAAAACAAACCATAACTCAGTTACATGAAACCTACTGTATTCACTCAACGTAATGAGGAAGCTCTTAGTGAAGTGTGACAATGTCAATAGTACGTCCACTACACAGCAAGAATTTTTTAAAGCCCGTTGTACCCCATTCTGATTGTATACTGGGCGTGAATTGGGCATCACTATGTATTGTTTTTCATCCTAGGAAGCACGTTTTTGTAAGAAAAATGCAAAACACGTTTGACAATCAAAATAAAAAAAATTGCCGAAAAAATGCTAAAATGGCTGTGAAATAGGTGCAGTACCTTTCAAGCGAAGGGAGAAGCAACCGGAACAACGTCTACCATCCAAGGACAGAAAACCTGGTTGTCAACGGAAAGTGGGTTAGAGCAAAAGAGTCCAGTAATCTGCGTTTATCAGGCGGAAGGGAGGACGGTGTTATGAAATTGGGGTCAACGCACACATCGCGTATTAGCCAATCAAGCTTTGTTTATTCGGGCTATTTTGCGCAACGTAATGGACTTGTCCTGCTGGACTAAGTTGAGCGAGCAGTTAACCGACAGTGTAGCCGCACTATCATCAATAGCATTCTCCGATGTAAAACCTCATTGAAAAAAACTGGGAAAGCGCCGCCAACTTAAAGCCTGACCCTCAGAAATATAGGTAAGTCTAACAACTGGCCGCGTCTGGATGTCCACAGTAAACCAATTTGTTTGATGGTGAGTATGCAACCTATAAACAATGAACAAAGAAACTAAGCCACACAGGATGGAAATGAAAGTTGACGAGAAAAAGAACCCTTCTATTTCAGTGAGATCATGCGCTCCGTCATCATCGTCATCATCATCATCATTATAAACAACACATCAGTGGTTCACACTGATGCTTAACTGCCACGCAACCATGAAGAAGAAAAAACAAACTATATATGGGAAGAGAGAAGAACGAAAGAAGGAGAGGGGAAGAAGACTTAACTACTAAAAATAGCTACGTCTATATTCAAACATACAACATCAAGGTGCCTACACCTTGCAAACAAACAACCGAGCTGTAAGTGAAAGTAAAGGCGTCGTCAGCAAGACAGCTTCCTCACAGCTTCCACCGCCCAACATCATTAAATGCACTCACTTCACAGACAACTCGGACAAACAACGACAACATTCACGCCACTGAGCTCGATTAGCCGCCATCTCACCTAACGTCTCAAGCCACCGACTCTGTGAGTCGCGAGGGCCCCAGCCCGGGAGACGAACCCGACCTACAGTGACCAACCCCTTCGTAAACGATTTCATTTGTCTACGCCAGGTCATCATCTGTCCACCTCGCACCTTGCGCCAGTCGGCCGCAGCGTCGGCAAACAGTGCTCGGTGTGGCAAACGACTAGCTGGCATCCTTAGTACATGACCTAACCATCTAAGTCTGTGCAAATGTAGCGACTGAACAAGAGAACTCGTTTGACAATCAGTGCCAAACACCCGCTTCCTAACCTCCTCGTTGCTTACTCGCTGGTGCCACCCGATACGAGCGATTGAACGCAGACATCGGTGGTCAAATACCTGAAGACGGTTCACGGTCAGGTTTCGCTGCTGTAATGTAATACAGCCCTCACTGTTGTTTGATATACACGACCCTCAAGCCTCAGAAAGATACCTCCGACGCCATAGATTAGTGAACACCGCCCTAGCCTTGGAAATACGCGCTTCTATTTCATTCCCTACACCTCCGACGCCACCGCTGATGCAGCTTCCCAGGTATACAAACCGGTCAACAATCTCCATGACTTCATTATCTAACATTAAATCTACGTGATCACAACAATCTTGCAGAAGCACTTTGCATTTTGAGGCTGCAAAGCGCATTCCGAAGTACTTAGCAGAACGCGAAATAGCGTCCAGTGTTGTTTGTGCCGCTTGAAAGTTGTCAAACAGCAATACCTTATCGTCAGCATAATCAAGATCAGTCAGTCTTTCACCAGGTAGGAGGTCCACGCCGGCATCATTTGAGTGCCGCAGACAGTCCTCCATTATTTCGTCTATGACGAAATTGAACAAAAATGGCGAAAGGGGACAGCCTTGACGTACGCCGCTCCTGGTGCTGAAACTGTCAGACAGTTCACCGTAAACCCTAACCTGAGCTGAGGTATGGGAATAAAGCGCCGACAGTATGTTCACATACTTAGTCGGTACACCCCTACGTCTAAGCGACTCTAAAAGTGTAGATCGGTCCACCGAATCAAACGCACCTTTATAGTCGAGGAATACGGCGATTGTTGGCCGGCGGTACACATGACGCTGCTCCAGAATTTGACGAAGGGTAAAAATGTGATCTATACAACCCCGCCCAGGGCGAAACCCTGCCTGTTCTTCCCTGAATGTTTACTTCCCGAACTTCAATGAGTTGACGAAGTATAATGGATGCCAGAACCCTTGAAATGACTGGGGTCAAACTAATCTGTCAATGGTTTTTGCAAGAGCCCCAGGATCCTTTCTTAAATATGGGGACTATTATCGAGTGACCCCAGC
>LOND01005305.1:23964-34825 GCA_014220965.1 Paragonimus kellicotti
AAGGACGAGGGAGGCCTGAAGCTGAAAGGCAAGAGACGGAACTTACCGGCTCAGTGTTACTACAGTTAGCTACATCTGTTGTGGGACCTGTAGAGTAATTATCAGAAATGGAGGTCGGGAGGGGCCTGAGAGCTAAATTTGATAGGACAGTGGGGAGGGGTCAGCAGTAGCATGTTTTCGCCTATCCACCCTGCTGTATGCAGCATAGGGCGACCCGGTTTATACTGCGAGACGGCCGATGCAGTATGGATTTATTGTTGTTGTGAATATTCATGGTTGTGTGTGGGCTGAGATACTGCCAGGACGCCCAGACCTAGACAGGAGAACGATTAGGGTTCTCAACCAAAGCCTTTGGCTCAAAAGCCTGTACCGCAAGGCAGCGGTTGGGTGGCAATGTACCAGCATGCGCTCTGACAAATAAGTGGACTGACGTTGAGGGTTAAATAAGTATGCTAAATGGGTTGACGTCAGCGTTCGAACAGTGATCTAAAATTGCATTCGTACAATGGGGAGGAGTGCAGGCTTAATGAGGCTACAGTAAACAGTGATTGATCCACTACACATCAATTCCTAAAAGACAAGCATTTTGGTATGAATAAGAATCTGATCGTAGACTGTTAGTCTCAGGTGTTTGCAATCAAGTTCCGTAAACAACTGATCTCTCCTTCATTCTATCATGGGTGTGAATTGGTGACACGATTCCTTGAGGCGTTAATGACCTTAAACCCGACGCTTTCAATCTACGGTTTTATTGAGCGAATAATCTTCACCAGTGGATCAACACCGAATGTGAGTTGGTGGAATTAGAGTTCATCTGTTAGATGACACTCACGCGCTTCCAGCCACACCAGCCGAAATGTAACGAACGAAAAAGGAGAAATGAATCTTTTCGGATTACCCTGATGCAAGAGTATGCAGCATGCACGTTTCCAGATGACTGAACAAGGTCAATAGCGGACGCGAACAGCTTACGGTGTATTCATAATCATGCATACGGAAAAGAAAAGGAAGGCTGCTAAACAGGCGAGATCACGGGAGACTTGTTCGGGTAACCCAAGATACCATGATTAATGATTCTCAGGTGAAAAAAATATTACAAAGAGAGTACAGTAACCGGTAAATGAAGTTCCACACTTAGGCACACAAAGCACTGTGTAAAATGTACGCTAGAGTGGGCGTCAGACGGACATCAATTTCGGCGACGATGGGTGAACTGACAGAAGAAACGAACAGAGGTAGTTAAATGAACTGAGTTTTTAGACCGGCGTTTCTGCAGTTCTGAGCAAGGATTTTCTTCAAAGCAGCTGTTAAATTTGTCGTGCTAAATGGTTGACAAACAGTAATACACCTCGTGAAAATCCAATATAGCTGACACGACAAAGACCATATGGATTAGCCAGTCACGGCGACCGGAGCTAAAGGACGTCCGCGTATAATCATCAACATAACTGCTTTATGCTACACCACTTGTGGTTTCATTCACACAAAGTATCCAGTGTAAACCCGAAAAAATAAGGAATATGCAAATAACACACACAGATAGAACTCAGTTAACTCAGATGTATATGTATGCTTAATGACAAACCGGGAAGAAGAGGATTATTGTAAGCCGGCACATAATCCTCGAGGGAACATGTGTCTGTTTGATGTACTGTTAGCTGGGGCTTGAGTGTTATTCAGTTATTCACCCATAACGGTCATGACAGTGTCCACAAGATATCGTGGCTCAAGAAACCCCTGGTTACAGCAATAAACTGGAATGTCCTGAAGGAACAAAATTTATCCCAGAATGATAATATTGTACAAAACAAGACTACGGGCAAAAACCATATGTTACAGAGGTTTATACGCCGTCGATTGCGGTACGTTGCTAGCCCGGATAGCGTTTATAACTACCGTTCGAAAAATACAACAAAGTTCGCAGATCACTCTAGAGGCCAAGATGTCAATGTGACAATAGCAAATCAAACTCGTTAGGCTGGGATATGTTTGCACATGCGTACCCACCATGAAGCTAAGAAGCCTTACTAAACTACAATCGCATTTGACTTACTCAATATGCCAGGAAAACTGTAAATAATCTCATCATCATCATCATCATCATCATCATCATCATATCAGCCATGAGCCTGACCAAAAGTACTGTGGCTCGGGCTGCCGCTCACCTCAACAGTGACGTGGAATATCCTAGAAAAACGTTACTAAGAAGGTTGAAAATTAATAGAAGTCTAAGCGGAAGAACTAGAAATGGTATGGATGCAGGTACGCCATTGACTGCGACACGCCGCCATCTCGGATAGCGTCTCCAACCAGCGGTTTGAGTGATCACGAGGACCCCATCCAGGCAGGCGACACCTACCCACTTTACTCAGTGGAGCAGTCAGGGTTCTCATATTTCGTGACCACGTTGTCGCTTGACCACCACGTGGTTTCACCCAACTGTTGGTGGTCTCAGTATATAATGCCGGTACGGTAAACGCTCAGCTGGCATGCGGAGTACGTGACCTAACCATCGCAGGCTGTGCAACGTGAGTAGTTGACCGATCGATCGCGCATCCCGAGCGTTCCGGAATACGCGCCGGCGAACTGCCGCATTGCTCACGCGATCAGTCCACTTAATGTGGGCTATTGGCGGAGACAACGATGGTCAAATACAGCAAGCTTGTTGATATCTTCCTTGCGAACAGGCCACGTCTCCGAACCATAGAGCAAAACAGAACGCACACAAGCATTATATACTCTTCCTTTCAGCGACAATCGAACGTCTTTTCGACGCCACAGATGACGCAGGTTGGCAAAGGCAACTCGTGCCTTTGCTATCCTCGTTGATATCTCATCAGCAATATTACAAGCTGACGAGATAATGCTACCCAAGTAGGTGAAACTGTCCACAGTCTCAAGCGGATTACCTGCAATAAAGAAAGTAGGAGTGGAAATGCCTCAGTCTTGAAGGTGCGAAGCGCATTCCATACAAACCAGCCCGGTCACTCACCTTGTTCAGCATGGTCTGCATGTCTTCGGCAGAGGGGCTAAGTAAGACAATGTCGTCCGCATACTCCAGATCGGTCAACCGAGCGCCAGGAAGCTCAACACCAAGTTCACTGGACTCCTCAAGCGCACCCTCCAAAATGTCGTCCATGACAAAATTGAACAGGAAAGGGGAAATCGGACACCCTTGACGAACACCACTAGAAGTGATGAACGCCCGAGACAGCTGTCCATAAACCCTCACCCTGCTTGCAGAGTGAGCATACAGTGATCTCAACAGATTCACGTATTTCCCTGGTACTCCCTTGCGAAGAAGACAGTTCCAGAGAACGTTACGAGCAACTGAATCGAAAGCAGCCTTCAGGTCCAAAAAGACCAAGACCGTCGGCTGCCTATAAGAGTGCCGATGTTCCAAGATCCGTCGCAAGGTAAAAATGTGGTCAACGCACCCTCGACCGGATCGGAATCCTGCCTGTTCTTCACGTATCTGACTTTCTCTGGGTTTAGTGAGCCGACGTAAAATGAGACCAGTGAGTAACTTGGAAGCAACAGACACCAAACTGATGCCTCTGTGGTTGTCACATAGACTTCGGGCCCCCTTTTTGAAAACGGGAATTACTGTTGATAAGCACCAATCGCGAGGTACCTCTTCAGTCTCCCAAATCGTAGCAAACGCGTCACAATATGATAAAAAATGCGTAAAGTATTGAGGAGAAAAATACGGAGGGCTAGAAAACACCGGTGCACACACAGGTTCGCAAAATGAGTACATTGTATATAAATCTTACACACGACAAACCTACAGCACATAGCTGATGAGCATCCCAGAAGATATGTGTGCAACCTTGACTTCTATGCTGATTATCGTTGACCGATGTGCAAACGAACAAGACTAAGTATTAGAAAAAAAGATTAACCTACCAGCAGTGTCTGGATCTGAATGAGTATGCATCAGTAACCGGGAGGTATGATCAAGTTTCTTCAACGGGTCTTCCGTTTCTTCAGAAGTGGTCGGGATGGATAAATTCACAGCTGATTCGTTGCTAGTGATCACAGTTTCCGAGCAATCTGGCGGTAACGGCTTAGCACAAGGTTCCGCGGAGGTTTTGTGTCCAAGTTGTCCGTCATCCGCCGTACCAAACAGATGATCCGGCTGGCGTACGGTGTTCGGGGATTCGGTAACACAACACAACCGTGCAGTGTTAGCTTGGGTTACCAGAGAGTACAGATGTCGTGTTTGAACGAAGAGTATGTAATCCAAAATATTCGACCAAATAGCCACCGCCAAAATGGAAAAGTAGATGACGATGAAATTCACCACGCACAAGAAAGCCTTTCCGGAACTGGAAAGAAAACATGGGGCAACACACAGGCGGAAAATAAGCCTCGTGAGTCATTAAAGATTTGTGAACAAGATTTACTTTTGCACATATAAAATTATTTAATGTTCCCAATCGAGTTCCCAGGTTTCGTCGTCGGATACAGTCGTACCACGGATTCCGAGGTTGCGACAATCGTGTAAGAACAAGTTTTAAAAAAACCTCGGAAGTTTCAGCAGAAAAAACAAGGAGTGTTTCTTAATGAAAGTGACTATAAATTAGAAAGACAGTTTAGTGCTAACAACGTTGAAGTATGGCAGATGAGATGATCACATCATACCAAATATGGGCTGTCAACTGGATTTCATATAATACAGTGCGTCGGGCGGTGACTGGGTTCAAATATGAACGTTCTGAGGTCTGAGTGTGAATTATTAGTTCAGCGGTTATAGCGCTCACTATGTTTAGGCATGCTAGTTGTGCCGCTGGTTCAAATCTGGTCGGAGCACAGTTTTCAAAACTGGATCTTATCTTACTTTTTGAACAGAGAAGTCAGAAGCAGTTTTTTGCACAATGTATCTCTCGAGCACATTTCGCTGCATCATCAGGTGCTTGAGAGATACATTGTGCAAAAAACTGTTTCTGACTTCTCAGTTCTTATCTAACTGATAAAATGTGCCACATTGCTTGTAGGAAACGCAGATACTAACGTTTTGCCGTCCCCTTCAACACAACTTTTCCACCCTGGGATTTCAAGAGCAACTAAGAGCACACGTTTCTGAGTTATCCAAGTTACATTATCAGAACGTGACTTAACCAGTGATGAAGAGTTATAACCTTCAGGCAGTACTACTGTCTCTTATAAACATCTGACAATTTTCGCATTCAGGCGATGTTGCCGTGAGATGGAGACGAAAAGTCAAAGAGCTGTTGTAAACTGAAAAACAACTCACCCGACTTGTGGCTCCCCTGTACGTAGACTATGATCCTCGCGACAAGCTATGAACTCGCCCCAACGTGGCACCAAAGGCATTAACCAGCCCAGACAGCCGAGGAGAAAAAAGAGATGAATGTAGACGAGCGGATAGTACAACGACCAGCTGTGAGCAGAATGCATCGCTTTTGGATGACGCGCGTAGTTGCGGGACGGTTTTTGGTAGGAGTTTATGAATGACACCGAGGAATCTTGATCCCAGCCTGTCAACAAGCCATGCATTCTATCAAATCGAAGCAGTGAAGCGACACGTTCGACACGTTGCAGTCGCAACGATATCTGAGGAAAAGTCGATAAGAAAAAATGAAAGGGAAGTGAACAAGAGAATGGGGTTGTGTTGACACATCCGATATAGGCTGATGATTTGAAACAACCAACGCACAATAGCCAGGTAAAAACAATTCGCCAATTTATCGTTTGCTAAAAAGTGAACCTCCCCAGTGTAATAATACAGCCTGTCTCAAGCGAATTTGCTCATTTCTCTCCCTGCAGGCAGTCATTTGAAATATGACATTCCATCGACAAAGATATACTCATCGACATGAATCGTGAGATGTGAAATTAAGCTTTTTGTCATCTATTCCATTGTGAACGAAATACCCGATTCTCTGAGTTTAATCACCTCAACAGCGAGTATCGTGAGCCAGTTGGGCTAGAAGTTCAACGACTGGCAACAGGCACATACTATTTTGAGTGAACGGTCTGGGGTGGGAAGCATCGATTGAGCAGATCACGGCACTTACGGAAGACTCGAAGCTTTCACGATCCAAAGTGACAAAAAATGCCACACTTTTTCCATACTCTATCCTGATGAACCCGAACTCCGATGGGCTTGACAAGCTGTTCGCCTGGATCTGGACATTGTAATGAACACAAAACAAGTCATGTTAGGCAAACACACCTAGGTAAGGAGTTCGAATATGACTGGCCCCTTATTCCGGAAGAATGACTCCAGATCTACTCCACGACCACTTGCCTCGTGGTTCTTAGAGTAAAAGTTTGAGTCCAAAACGTCAATTAAAAAGACTGATCATCCTCTTGCTTTTGCCTGGGCATTCTTGTAGTGTTACTTCTTACGTACAGTCAATCACTTGATTTGAACAAAACCTCAAACTGCATTGACTGTTATTCAGACATAAAACTAAAGCATTCTAACTGCATTATCCTGTTTTTTACAATCTTTTATAGTTTACCCTCTGAATCATCCCCAAATATCACTTTTAGCAAATCTCCACCGGATCCTTGTAAAGACATCGTAGTTCAGTTCACCTGCACTACCCTGCCAAGATCCATCCTATACTGTCCCGTTACAGGTTCTCACAGTATTTTGCCTAATCTTAAAATGTAATTTGATATTAACGCCTGCAATAAACACACTCGAAAGCACGCAGGCTAGTGGATTACTCCCATCCTGATATTAGACTAGGTATCCACGGCAGAAAGTCTTATGACTTAGCTAGTTCCCCATTGCAGAAATGGAGGAAACGACAGCTTATCAGGATCAGTGGTAAGAATACTGCTGTCGTTCATTTGAGTTGTTTGTCAACTGGAACAGAAACACTGCAAGGAAGCCATCACAGTACGCTCAATTGTTCGTTTACGTACGGATAGTGCTTAAAAGGAGCGAGCGTTATAACCTCTTACATTTGAGCATAGACACAAGGTTTTACGAAGCATGTACTCCTTACCTTAGTCAGGAATTTATTTGGAATTATATGTGCACATCTTATTGTACATTTAGATGGCAGTAAAACATCGATATCGAAGAAAGCTGACAAGAACCGACAACAAACTCGTTTTACAATATCTCCATAAGAAACAATGAAACATGTAGGTAATGATAAGCACCGGAATTACTTGAGGCTAAATATGGAAACAAAGTGTCGGGTACTGCAAACCACTGCTTTTCAGTTGCAGATGTTTAAAATCTGATCGAGTGAGACAGTAGAATTTCCCTGGTTCTCCTGTTTCCTGAAATCGGCAACTTTTTGAGTAACAAGCTTCAAATGACAAGGTAGTAAAACAGGAAACAGTTGCTGAGCCGCATCCGATAAATAAAAGCTTTGACAAACAGTTGAGTTGGCGACAACTACTGAATGCACCGTCAGCAAATCGGATATAACTATACCTGCAAGTAGCTTCATGCTTCTTTGTTGAAACATAAGTCTGTTGTGCAACCATAGGGAAGCCCATCAAAAACGGTGCAATAAAACTGAGAGGGTGCAAGATGAAATGATTTTGCGAAATTTTATGAAAGACGCTTTATAAAATAGGTGTTGGGCAAACAACTACACTTCCCTGTCTTGGTAAAATATAACGGTACTGAAGAACCGCAATGATAAGTCAAAGAATTGAATAGCCACAAGGCATTCCATCACTATACAATCAACCAAAAGCACCCAGCATAGCCTAACCGAAGGTTGACTGTCCGGTCACAAGTGACCGTTCTCTGTGATCGGAATAAGAACCTAGATCAACCATATTGGTCGTAGACACAAATTCAATCGTGTTCACACGTAGCAACGCGCAGTTCATCACTGATATATTCGACGAATATGAGATCTCGTCAGTTTTTGGCTGATTGCGTTTCACACTATTTCCCCTTTCCACATCACGAGCGTGTAGGAAAGAATTGTGGAGCCGGCCGGACTGCAAGCGTTGGCGTTACCGCGGCGGTTTGTAAGACATGTGCAATAGTTCACACGCGCGTGTCTCACTCACAAACGCGTAACCCGCTGGTTGCTAACCTTACGATCAACATGCGTGAGAGAACGGCAACTGATACGAAAAACTGCGGTAGACCGAATGAGGTGTATGGCGGCCACATAAGCAATCGTTTGCTGCGTGAAGAGCAGAGCAGACATCAACCGGAACATTATAAACCCGTTAGCAGTCAGGTACCAACGGTTGAGTGTGAATCGCCTAGAATGAAACGATTTTCGAAAAAATACAAACGCAGAATTGTACACACATCTTAGATCGCTTCAATGAGTAGCGAGGTGAGCTTCCAGGGATGCCGGTGTTAACAAAAATGACGAATGAAGGAAAAGTGGGACGAAGTCCCTAGGTGCATTCACGTTCAATCATGACGGCAGTCATAATGTAAATAAACTTCCACGACATCACAGAAAGTAGCCGAAATTGACCTGAACAGGTAACAGTGAATAAGCATGCCATAACAACAATAAAATAGAGAATGGTTGCCTTATTGAGTAAGATATACATAGAAGAGACTCGAATACGAAAAATTTTGGTTTCGGTCGGATTTGAACCAGCGAAAAAAACAACAAGTGCTGTATCGGCTAGCCTGTGAAGCCACGCTGGGAGCTCAAAAATTTCAGTCGAGTTTCGTATTTCAGTTGGCAAAGGAATTGTCGCGTCTGAGCACTCAGTTTATGCCGCTGGTTCGAAACCAGTCACAGTCCGGATTTTTCACGATTGAGCCCTTTCGAGATTGTCACAGTTGCCAGTACGTGTCAGCAACCGAGTGAGAGCATAAACCTTGCAGTGTTTTATTAAATATCTGTCCGATAGCATGTTTTTTAGACTCAAAAGTTCAAAGGATATGAAAGAGTAAAACCTACACATGTCTTCACTGTATTTCTCGACGGAACAGCAAATGGGTTACTTAATATTCAGACTTCCAAGAGGAATTCTTCTTCCGCTTTACAAAAAATCATCAATCAACAAAGTGAACAGGGGCAGTTCAAACCGATCACCTGGCTTGAAAATATCAATATTATCATGCGTAACCAGCTATCTTCTCACAAGTGCGCTGACTGAGTAGTCACCCATCATGATTGAATGAAACAATTTATCGGTGACGTTTATTTCTCGATACCGATGGACAGTACGACCTCTGTTCAAAAGCGTCCATTCATTTAGTCACCAGTCTCCGAGAACCGATGCAATTCTACTGAATCCGGTACACTGATTACCAAAGAAAAATATATAGAGGTCGGCCGTGGTATGTAAGGCGGATTGGTGGATCAGAACTTTGCCACAAAAGTTAAATGAAGTATGGCACAAGAAGGTGATCTAACAGAAGCACGGACAATAACGAGGCTATGGTGATAGTCTATGTACCCGCTATTGTTTGATCTTATGTAGATGTAGAAGTCCGGTGAGAATGACCGAGCAATGTTGCAGGCGCAAACGATTTCCCATGGAAGGGGTGTGTGGCCTTTATGTATCACAATATTCATAAGCTGACTCATAAGAACTTATTGGAAGGTTTCCTGTTAACAATGTCCGCCAATAAAGACTAGATAGCACACAGTGATAAACTTCATTATGGGAAATAAAGTTGTTTTACAATGAAAACAAGACCGTCTTCAGAAAGCGGTTAGCATAGTCAGTCAGCTGCGTTTCTAGCGTTTTGTCCAACCTTGTTAGATGCTCGGGATATGATGTCCATTTGAGTGAAGTAGTTGCAAAAATCTACCAATCGGAGAATGAAAGTTATTCTCCAAAGATTCCCCCCAGCCAGCGATGCCCAGAAGCGATGGGATGTAAATGAAAGCGTACCGAAACGAGGGAAAAGTCCTCAGATCTTATGACGGCAGTGAACAAGTTGACTAGAAATTGCAATTCTTGCAAGTGTACGAAGGACAGCCTAATATGTGATCGAACGGTTCTTGGTGTTCAGAACGTTGCAATGAATGCGGTACCGCTGAGGTTAAGACAATTAATGCTTGTATTAACATTTGCAACAACGAAGATGCGATAGAGCAGAGCAAAAAAGACTTTAACAGCGGAAATGACACTGAGTTCTACACGACTGGCCAAGCACGAATGAGGTCCGTGATATACCTCTGACAGTTTTGAGGCCGCAACCATGGGCGATTAAGAAAAAAAATACCATCAGACGTTAAATACCATTTTCGCTATCATTCGGAAGCAGACTAAGCAAGTTGGACATAAAACTACCAGTCCCATCCTGAGAACAACACTGCTCTCGCGAAAATTTTGCAAAAAGTTGACGAATGGGCTTAGTTTATATAGACCCAAGTTAGACTGAGCACTACGAAAACAAAACCGCTCTTCAGATGTCTCAAATTGGTGTACTTTAGCGATGTTGGCAAAACCCATGGCATATCCACAAATTACAATCGAAACAACAGGCAACATACATTCGCGCTAAATTTTTGTTCCAGTCTCAAGTTTCCTCTCATTCGAGACAACTCACTGTCCACGTATTCCCTGACAATATTCTGGCTTGATCTCACAGTTTTGAATAAATCAACGAATTTTCTAAACGCATATTAGGTAAGCCTCAAATAAACAAGAATGACACTGATACGAAACATTTCGAATTCCGAGGCTCTGCCTCACTTTGCTAAGGCCGGAGTTGAAATGCATCTAGCCCGTCAACACCAGGCAAATCGCAGTGCAATACATTTATCCAACTCTCGAAACACGATGACAACAATAAAAGTAACCAACGAAGGGGTGGTTGCAAATTTAACCGGTCGATCCATGTGGTGACATAACTAGAATTACATCTGAAACGCAAAAAAAATGTGACAATTCTGTGCGGAAGAAAAATGCTGAAGGACAT
>LOND01005305.1:34925-53825 GCA_014220965.1 Paragonimus kellicotti
TGTAACATCCAGTGGCCTTAGTATCATGACAGGATTGCACAACGCCGAAGAGATTAGTAAGACAAAGCAAGCGTTTACTGAAACAGCCAGTATTCGTATGGACCAAATGAATTAAAACAGGTAGGCTAATTGAACGAATAGCGAAGACCAAGGATAAAATGATAGAGACCAATAACAGAAGCACGGACCAGTACGACAATATTGACCAGCAGACAGACTGTCGCTGCGGTGCCCGTGATCCAACGAACCAATGTATAATGCTCCGGATCAAAGTGTGGTCGGCGACAGGGGAAGCTGCAACGATCGAGTCCGGGCAACCTACAGAGCCGGAAGGAAGGTTGAAAGGCACATTATTTGTTCCTCACAGTAACAGCGTGCACGATGGTTGTATACAGTGCTAGTCTGTTAGGAAGTCTCCTAAAACGGACTAAGCTCGGAAACTGATAAACAGAGGAGCGACAGGGGGGACGCAAGCTTTCTACAAATGACATCTAGCCTGATGTCGAGGAGATCATACGAATGCATTATGCCCAGTCGACGCATGGGCTCATGGACATACACGTGGCTTTATAGTAAATAGTGCGTTAAGTTGATGACAAATTTTGTAGGACGAAGTTATGCTGCCTGAATGGGAATGGCGATGAAGTCGTACCTAGAAATCCAGAAAGGCGATAAGTTAAAATAGTTTGGAAACCACTGGTGCGCACAACAGATACACAGTCTGTTAGTGTACCATTTATTGCGTCAGATAACATCCATTCAGGGAACACCGATATCATGTAAGCCCAAAGTGAACGCACCTGGAGGGAGCACGTTTACTCTCTAAAGCGGTATATTGTTCCTAAATCGCTTAACCTTATTGATGCAGCATCTAGAGGGGGATAATATGCATACTCAGCCGATATGTACAAGGCCTGATGACTCCAAATTTTTACCATGTTGCGAATCAACAACAAACGGACATTTCGATTAGACTGCAGAACAGTTACAGGTACGGTTGACCATTAATACAAAAGCAAATAACATGCACAAGCCACAGGCGGAATGTGCAAAAAGAATGTCACAAACAAACAAACGACCGTGCAAGGGTCACAGCGATAATGCCAGACGGCAGCGTACAACAAAATTAACAGTTAATGATAGTCTGTCTTGATTTGCGTTGGGCTATTTGATTACGACTGGATTACTAGTTCAGGTCACTTTGGAATACATTCCATGGCGCAGTTAAAGCCTAACCAAATGTTTGAGAGAGGACGCACTGAGTCTGTCAACATGACTTGATCATATTTGTCAGTGAATAGCGCCTAACTTTTTCTCCCTACTGGTCGATAGGGTCAACGTAGGCATTATGTCAAACCAGTTTTTCTGTCCTATCTAGCAGCTTGAAGGGGGGTATGCGACTTAATGTCCGGGCGTTGTTAAAAGATTGTCCAAATCGGATGATTAACGCATAATCGTCCAGCCTTGTTTGCTGGTAAGTTTGGAATGCCAGGTACTATCCGTCTGACGTCTGCGTATCTCGTTCTGGGCGGATCTCTCTTCCCGGGCGATTACCCACGATTACCTACACACTTGTCGACCAGCTGCATTGCGTCAGATCCACGGCTACAGGTCATTTATGACACACGATAAGAATGTGCGTTATTTGATGAAGTTCATCCGGTGGTGAAGTTTGGTGAAGTTCATCTCCAGCTCTGGATCACACATAGCTAACATCACCCTCTTATAGTCTCTCAATTTCAGGTGGCACATACTGCTCACAAATTCCTGTTTGGCAGTAAATACCAAATACAACCATAAAAGCGAGCATAAAGGGCTAAGCAGAATTCTTAATGTGCGCAACGAAAGACGCGCCAGGAAGTTACGTAAAACGGAAAATACAGAGATTGCCTCTCAGTAAAGAAACGTTCAAAAGATTGACGTACATATATAATAACAACGAAAAGGGTAGATACAGTGTTGTGGATAAGTAATGCATCGTGATCTCGAAAGCATTACAGTTTGATTATTGGAAAAATGTTGAGTCAGCGAATCGGAAAATCTACTGAGTAATAGCGGCTATTGTAAACATTTGTCACCATCTGCTCGGCCCTAAGGTGAATCACTAGTCTTCCATTCTTCAAACTCAGTTTGATAAGGAGCTGTCCCAGGTTAGCCTGAAATGACGATGCTGCCGTCCTGTTACTCTATCAAGTTGACTCACTTGAAACGTGCACAGGACATCATAGATCGAAATGGACAGATTAGTACCACCGACCACGTTGTAGATCGCAGAACTTTTCGTTCAGATAAATTGCATAGTAAACGGATCATGAGTGGTGATGACAAGGAAGTGAGACGGATTTACAGACAATACTCCCTACCTACTAGTACAGAACGGACGGATCCCGAGGCAATCTTGATTCAAACAACACACAAACCAACTGAACAGAAAACAGCAATAATAGGGTGATTGGTTATTACATTCTGAGGACAAGATCGCTTGGCTAGGAGATTCGGTGACCCTGAGAGTCCATTCCCTGACATCTGTGATTGTAAAGAAAACCAACAGCAGTCACCGGACTTCATTCTATACCACCTGCGCATTGACAGTACGACACGACTTACATGACTAACGTTTGGAACCACCAAAGGCTGTAGTCAACGATTAAAACTATTTGTCAAGAAGTTAGTCAGCTAAACCATTTGACTATTTCGCACCCTCTATGACCGTCCTATAAAAAAAATGGCGACTTCACGATAACGACTCTTACAGACAGGTTCAACAGATTCGATTTATCAGATTTGATTTACCATTAATCCATTAGTACGTGGATAAGCATTAATAAGCCGACCGACGGCGACACCAGTAATGACAAACAAAGTTAGGTAAACTGACAATAGGCGCTCCATGTGTTACGACATAAATTGTGTGAACAACGGTACAGAGTGGAAACGGAAAGTATGCTTCAATCTTAGCACGAGTGAGCGGTAGAAAACCAGCAGAGTATTGCTACAATATATCGTATCCCACTTTTAGAACAGGACACAAAAATAGCATAGTATGGACAGACCCAAACTAGTTCTGTTAACGGTGCGCAGTTCACTCACAAGCTAGCACTGCTGCAACTGTTTCGAAAAATTACAACTTTTGGATTGGTACAAACACGTGTGTGTGTGTATGTGCTGTGAACAAGTGTACTCAACCCACCAGTTTCGGTGTACAACAGTGGTCACCAGTGGAGCCTCGCAACCGCCTCCTGTACTCTGAAAAAGACGAGCCGTCAGCGAGTTCTGTCAACAAGAAAAACAGAGTTTGGAACAACACGATCAGAAACGAAGGTCAACAAACAAGTCAACAAACAAGAAGAGAATTAGCAGACAGCTTAACATTATTCGCTATAACCGAACTATAAGCACTGTCGACCTAGAGATCGACAAGATGTAATCGTTCTCGAGTTGATTAGGGGAAAACAGAACTGAATCAAAAAAGCTGGGCAATTTAAAAAATCAATTCCACCTTTGACAGAATGAGCCAGCGGCATTCGCTACATTCAACTATGCAACATGTGTCCTATTTGAGCGAACATCGAAGCCACATTACGAACCCAAAAATCTCGCATTTAGAATCGATGGCCCAGTTTTGTTTACCGTGTCCAACGGAATCCACCGGGTTAATTGGGAGTCTGAGATTTCTCGGGCCATCAGTCTTGAGTTCAGAAAGATTGTCATTCAGTCATGAACATGTCATTATTACTGCCGGGCGTCTGTCTAATACCACAGTTGGCAATGGTAATAACACATGATTTCTCTAATATCACGCAAAATCCTCACCAAAAAGTGCTGGGTGGGCGAAGATCTCAAGAGAACCGATTGAAGATAGTGGCAACTGGGGTGTCTCAAAGTCGAAATAGCACTTTGATAGCGTGAACCAAATTTTATAAAGACCAGATCGAGCATTCAACTTGTGCAGCATGGTCCATACGTTTTTGATACATAAACAGAGTAACTATCAATACCAGGAAGAACCAAAAATTGAAGATTTGAAAGATTACTGACTGTTTTACTCACTGCTGAATCGAACATGCTGCATGGGAATAACTGTCGATTTTATTTATAAAAAATAACAAACATTGGAGGGTCAACGAAAAAATGAGAACGCTTTTCCGCAGTGATAGCGTAACTATTCTACAAACAACATCAGACGCGATGAATGAACAGAACAGTGGTTATATGAAGACACAGTACGGTCAGGACATAAGCTTAGAAACATCGCCAATCGCAACGACTTTAACTGAGAATCAGAAAGAATACGAAGAATGAGAGTTAAAAGTTATTCCAGGCCCCACGTATACCTACTAAGGCACACTGCACAGGTGTGTTCTGTTTGTATGGGAAAGAATTTGAAGAACCATTTAGAACACCTTGTCATTTATAAATTTGTCATCTCAATCGCTTTAAGGGAGAAGGCATGTTATAGCTTCGTTCCATCAGCAGCTGACCATCAGAGTTAAAATATGCACAGATCAATATAGTGCGAGGTGGGAAAGGTGTAAGCAGGAAATCCTGTTAATTCGCCCAGGCACATAAGACGATTGTCATGGGAATTTTACCGACTCAACAAAACAGACGGTTTCTCATTCAATCCACGTTATTTCCATCGGAATAAAAACATCTGCACGTGGCACTTCAGATATAATAGTAGTATGATTGGATGTGTTTGCTGACAACCATTATGTCGAATTGCAAACGAATACTGACCGTCCTTTGGGATTTGAAGCGGAAGTTGGCAAGGGTCTGAGTAACCCACCTCTTGGTCACGCGGTCTAAATCTCTGCAGTGAAAATTAATACACTGATCGTCGAAATGTGGTCTCCAGTTTAGTCCAGACCGTGTGAAATACGAACGGCACGGCAGGCTAGACAAACCTGCTTCGAAAGTATGTCGTTAAACCACAACGCTGTTTGCAACAGATGAAGACAACAACGATCGAAAACAGACAAGATTGAAAATATCACCTCCGACGTAGACATTATCCATCGATGAAAAGCCGGAACAACAAATGTCGATCATGCTGTGGTTTTTTGCAACACGCTAGTGAAGCTAAGGGGCGTATTCGGATAATGAGGCAATCTTGGAGTTCCATACATTGAGCAAAGAATTGCGCGTCTTTGAAATACAAGATGATGTAAATTAAGATGAGTTATGTCTAAAATCGGGGAGCGAAAACCTTATGAAGGTCTTCACTTCTCATTTTCTCACAGTCAAATGTAACCAGCAACCAAATCACTGACACTAACCTGTCGACACCCCGGTGTGTACAACGAGCAATTCAAAAACTTGGGTAACGGATGAAGCAAAACTCCTGCAAGGAGGGGCGCTTCACTGATCGACGATGACGTAGACGGAGAGGAAACCAAAAGAGGACAGGCCTTATGCACTGCTTCACACATCTCCGCTTCAGGACGGACGACGCGGTAGCGTGGCGAGCCCACAGTCTCGACGTCCATAGGGAAAACAACAGTGGTTAGGATAGGTGGGGCGCCGATTGAGCGTTTGGATGCATCCAGAGTGGTGGTATTTTTGAAGCCCCCAAACAATTTGTTATGCAAGATGGATGATGGACTTTGCTGGTCAACGCACTCGGGGACATAAATGGAACAGAGGAAAAACTGTAACAGGGAAAAGTAGGTAAACAGTAGATAGGCGTTAGAGTTGGGTTTTCCACCGTAGCTGTCGCATTCCCATAGGCATTCCAGTCAGTCAAGGTATGCACTGCTGACGAGTCCTGACAAGGCTGAAACTCGTGTACAGTACTCTCTGCCGAAATGGACTGACTGGATAGTCTATGGGATTTAGGCAGTTGTGACCAATTGTGAGTGACGTTCAGTTTCAGTTGACAAAATCTCCTACTTATCAGTTACTCAGATTGGATTGCTAATTTCCTGTTTCACTTAAGGATGGCTTTGAATTCATGTTATTCACACGTTTCCAACTGGCAAGTGTGCGATTTGAATGTCTATGGTAATCGTCACATCTTCGGATTATTCTATTTAAATAAATAAAATCAGCCCGATTCGCTGGCCCAAGCCCGGTCGTTTGTGAAAGCTAGAGATAGAAAGTTGGATACAATCAACATCGAGTTAGTACAAGTTTCATATGAGATAGACGTACTTGTAATTTGTCCCAACAGGCAGGAATCGCCCGTAGCGCAGTCCACAAATCCAACCGGTACCTCGTGACATCGTCCTCCAACGGAAACGGAGCAGTCCATTCGTAAGGTAGTCGATTGCCCAAGCACGTATGGTTTGTATGTGAAGGTATGGGTATACAGTACGGTGCGTCTGTAGTGCATTCTCCACTGAAGATTAACGGAACGAACGGCAGAAACTTAGACAAACGACACAAAAAACACCACATTTCCTCAATGAGTTAAAAAGGCTACGTCCTTCGGATACTAGACTGAATAACGTACAGAAAATAAGAGAAGGTGAAGTGAAGTTATTTTGCGCATACATTTCAATGGCAGTCGTGTGACATAAGAAATAAACTAAACGAACGACAAACTAGAACTAATAACGACTTGACGACGGGGATATAAAAGTCAAAGTGATCGCACAACGTAAGCTTGTAACGAGTGATTAATAAAGCTTCAGCGAATTTCAGCAGACTGACACGATTGCACATCATGATCAACAGAAACCTCTGGTACATCTGGTCAGAGCTGAGTCTAGTGATCGCAGCTTTTACATTGCCATAGATTTTTCATTTAGCTTCTTTCGAAAAGAATCGCCAGATTCTGTACAATGTTTAAACTGACAAAGTAGAAAAACTGTTTACTATCAAGTGGAGTGAATAAGAACAGTCCAAAGGAACAGAGATACGAGTTTTTGAAATGATCCAAGCTCAAACCAACAAGTTCAATTAAGATAGATGATCAGGGTTAGTATCAATAAGCTATATCTTATGGATGGAATATGTGAGAATGACATGAGCGCCTTGTCTAAGAGCGGCAGGCAGTTAATAAAATGTTCAAGATGTAAAAACAGTGATGCTCATCGACCTAAGTGCAATTGTTGCGATCACTCTGAGTTCCGTGAAATAACTGGAAAAAAACACGATCTGAAGCGATCCAAAACTGAAAGCCGGGGCTATGTCTAGGTTTTTTAAGCCTAGGATAGCTGATATGTAATCTTTAGGAAAATAAAAACGTTATGTGCAATCGTAACATACTGCTTTACCATAAGCTAGATTGTCTAGAAGACGCATCGTAAAAGTCTATTTCAGGTTTTCCACTGTTTTCGCTGGTCGGGAAGACACTATTGAAGAGCATGGTCATGGACCTTCGCTAAAGATTGCAGTTAAAATGGGAGCTATAGACAGTAAAAGAAAAAAACCAGCAGCATTTACGCGAAGGAAACAACTTGCTAAATAAATTACAGGAGCGACATAACTGACAAGGTTTATTTCATTAGCATGAAGACTACGGACTCATGGAACAAAACCACATTCACTAATTAACGGAGCGCCGTATTTATTGGTTCACATGGTACGGCACAACACAAGTCGGTTGAGTGTTAAACAACCATCGGAACCACGTCGACCAGATCATTACAAAACCTGATGTAAAACTACCGACATGTGAGAATAGAGTAAAAAACACGGCCCACATGAAAAGCGTGTCGAATAACAATGATCCTTTTTAAAGCGGTAAGTCACATTAGCGCATTCAAAGTTAATAGTTGATACAACCAAAGTGGGGTCACCAAAGTTATGTATCAAGCTCGTGAAGAAGGCCACCCGAGATGGCTGAAACGTTCAATACCATCAGATGCGGTTCACACTGATGAGGAAAAAAACAATGAACGTTTTGGACGTACACAATATATTGTGCGTTGGCACGGGACATAATGGAACACACGTAAAGTGTAGAAGGTTAGACAATTTGAATCTACATAGGGGTAGTTACGAAGGTCCGGGAGTCTAGAAACGAAGACATTCAAAAAGTTCACAGGAAGCTTTCAGATTGAGGGAAGCGAGAAATGTAAATCCTGCTATTCTTCGAATGGTTTAGAAAGAATAACGGACGAAGAATACGATAGTGTCTGTGAGACGAAGTCAGCAAGTGAGCTGTAACAGGAAACCGAATGATAAAAGTGCTAAGAGAGAATAAAAGAAAAGTAGGTGGTGAACAGTGTGCCCAACCACAGGCAGGCTGAAATATATCAAGCAAACTTTTGCATGCGACAGACTGGATATTATTGCACAAGGTGGGAAACGCTCACTTTACCAGAGTGATTCTGATGATTAAGTTATCTGATAACTCAACTCCACTTCCCAAATGTATCCATTCGGACTGTACTTGAAGTCGTCACTTAATGGTACCGTTACCTCAGACTCTGACGGCGTGTTCCGCACTGGACACACTCGGGCGCCAAATGCGTACACTCTGAAAGTAAGTCAGTTCAGTGGATGTTGCCTGTGTGTCGCTTTCGCATTCAAGATGCACAATGGTATAAATTATGGTAACCAAAATTCTACTTAACCACATGTAGGTGTGTTGACTATGTTGTAAGCAACTAACGGTCGTGGCTCGTTTAAATCCAAAGGCTGTATTCGATTCTGTTGACCACAATGTTCTCTAGAACTGCTCACCTCTCAAACAAGTCACAGAAATATGTGAATCTGTTAAGATCACTTATTCATCCATGTAGAACAGTTGTGAGCTTGACCAGGACAGTAGTGTGGGTGGAACCGTCGGTCACACCAGCAGTCATGTGGAGTACCTTGCTAGAAACTCAATATGAAAAAGAATTTGTTAGGATCAGTGAATTCCAACATTAAAATCTGAAGTCTGGGACCACTTCAGAAGGGTTTACTCGGCGTTCCAATATGACCTGATGGTTTGGTAGAAAGAACAGTGTTTGAAATCCATCAGTCTGTGTGGGTGTCCGGCTATCGAATACCGAATACGAAATGTGTCCATGCTATGCGGAAAGGCTGCCAGAAAAACCTTAACGCCAAACAGCACCCGGTTCTACCTGAACAATAAGCAAAACGCGTTGATTGTCAGAAATTCCCGGAAGCCTCCGCAACCAGAACACGTAGTCGTCGACGTGATCTAGTTGAGTCAGACGGTTATCTCCATTTAACTTTGCAAACTGACTTTCTGGAGGAGGTGATGGATAGAGTCTGCTGTCCAGCACGTTGTCGGGACTTGCATGACAGTCCGGAAAGATAAGGGTGGCACTGCTTGGATTTCAAACCATAATGATCTGCGTGCCTCATGTCGAACAGTTGAAGCAGTCCAGATTCACGTAGGCAGTCCAACAACTTACAATGAACAACGTTACATACGACATAGCATTTAGGGAGAAAGTTGGGTCCGCAGACTGGGCGAAAAGATGAATCGGAAGTCGACTTTGTGCACCATTCAAACTCATGTATCTGACAAAAACTGATAATCTCTATGCAAATACGTCCACTTATCAAGAGAATTCCGAAATACTCCGATCTTAATAATTTACCGACTTCGGTGACCGAGACGGCACGTAGCAACCTGCATACCTGGGTCAATCTACCGCAATCGAAGTCTCCTCCGATTTATGAGGCCTAATATGAGAGCACAGTTTCTCAGGCTAGAGCATGATCGGAATTCTAATGCTCAGCGTGGTAAGAATATACACTACTGACGAGCCTTAACAGGAGGGAAACTCAATTATAATGCCCCCATTCGAAAGGCACTGAATGGACAGTATACGGGATGATGACCAGTGTGATTAGCTGTGAGTGGTGTTCAACTAATATTGACCAAATCCCAACCTACTTGCCAACAATTACATAGGAGAGCTGTGAATACAGGCACTATACAGATTGCGACACGTCATCTCGTGACCACGTCGTTATTTGATCATTCTGCAGCTACATCCAACTGTTAATTATCTCGGTAAATAACGCCTAGTGTGGCAAAAGGTCACACATAACTCGGAGAAAATGATTCAAACATAGCGGAGTGAACCTTTAAAATTTGGGAAATCGTTCCACCATCCACAGTTTTGAATGAACTCACTGATATACGACTGTTGCAATTTTAGTTCATAACCATTTACTTCCTCCTCTCTCAAGTTATAGCAAACTTAATTCGCTGGTATCACAACATCATGTCCAAAGAGATTGACGTCACCTCATTGTGGATTTTCTCCATCGGACTAATTATCGTGAGTGCGCGTTCATTCTCGCTCATTATTACGTGTGATTACTACAGAATCAAGTTGAGATAGTTTTAACTGTAATAGCAGTCGAGTGCAAACAGCTCGTAGAACTCAATCGTATCGACTCGTGAACCCACCGGTCACACACAACATCGGTCAAGGTAAAAGTCTCAACGTGAGAGATATAAAAGCCCCTGATTCTGTAGAACATCTAAGACAGAACACGGTCTTCAACTCCACCAGCAGAAAGAATCTTCTGAAAAAGAATCTGGAACCGGGGTTGACAAAACTTTGTTTGTGAAAGCTGGAGAATTGGAGTGAAAAAAAATGAAGCAATCCGTTTTGCAGCACGTGTAGGTCACAAAACAGAAAAGACGGAAGTGGCGTCTAGGCTAGGCCAATACCGTTTGCGTGTACTTCTGAAGTGGAGGTGGTGAACTGTGGATTTGGATTTAACTACATGAGGAACACAACGACTTGGCGGTAACCAAAAATCACGATGGACATTTAAACAGAAGTTTCGGATTGGAACTGATGGAAATATCCCTGACGAACAAGTGCGATTAACGTATTGGATTCCCTTCTGTGAAGGTAAGACCAAGGCTGCTAGTCGAAACTATACAGTGAGAGATGTAGGTGAAAGTTATGCAGTAGTCATGAATATTCTTCACAAACGTTTTACTCGGGACTATATGGCTGCAAGGTCTTTTACAGACGAATTATGAGAGACCCATATCTATATCCACGGCCTAAATTTACCTGGTTCCGCAAACGTGCGCGAGACCACGTACACAGTTAAAATACGAATAAGAACTAAATACTAGTAGGACCACCGGGATAAGTTCAGAAGAGGTGCAGTCGCAGCAGCGGTCCAAATGGGCCGATATAATCATAACAACTGCTTATCGGAACCCAGTCTACGTTTGTGACCTAGTAATGTGATATGTGCAAGGTAAGGTGAGATGAAACTAAATATGGAGTTTGAAATCCGTGTTGAAGATCAAAAAGCGAAACTCAACGATATCGGCCCGAAAGGGAGCATACACTTGACGCAAAGTGGAATCCAACGCGCCATCTATCAGCTCTGTTTCGTATTCGTCGTTTGAGTAGTTCGCATAATCCTGATAGGTGTTCTGAGTTTTTTTCTAGTGAGATACTGCATATAAAATGGGAACGAAAGTGATATAACGTACATTTGAAAGCCAACCATGTAGTGATCAACTGTAAACGACTACGAAGTTGCACAGTTGAGGGATAAGTCAGACGTCAACATCGCTTGTCGTACTACGGTGCACGCGCTAACAGCCACAGCATCGCCAACCACCATTCAATGATACTTCTTTTGTCTACCATCCTTGGCACTCGCACCGGCTGTGTAGTAAACAAGTATCAAACATATTTGTGCATTCTTGGGCAATGGATCACACGTCACAGTTATTCGAGGGTCATTAGTACAGGCATCGGACTTAGCAGGAAAGCCAAAACGATTCATATTCTACACTCTGAATTAATGTGCCACCTTCATCTTGAGGTAGATTCAATCGATTCGAAGGTCATCGTGCATTTGAAGTAAGGCGTGTAGCCTATGTAGAAGGAAAATTGTAATCAGTCATTTTAAAGAGCGTCGTTCTGATTATCATCCAAGGTAAGAAACACCCATCGGGTCAGACATACCTGAAACTCACTGGGTCATATAAAAGAGGAACAAACGAAATTAACACTATGCAGTGCGCACAACTTGAGGATGGATGCTCAGAGGATCTGAAAATTCACGTAGGCATTCTAGTTGATGTCAACTCTCTGCAGTTGTACGGTGCATGCACTAGGATTGAGATTGTACAACTTGGAATTCCTGAATTCAGCACCAAGTAAAGAACTATCTCCAACCATTAGGGATCAGAAGACGCCAACAAATTTGAAGCAGTAAATATTTTTGGAACATTTCTGATACGAGATCTCCTTTCATCGGTGCGCAGAATCACCTCCTTTGGTTAGTAGTCGATCCGCGGTGGCATGGCGTCTTCATGCACTCAGTAATTGGCTACAAACGGACCCGGAGTTGTTAACGAAGGACTTCAACGTCGTCCACGACTACATAGAAGAGAGATGAGATGAAATTGCTTTAGATGCTGAAAATGCTCTACAAAGACCGCAGTTACCACACCATCCAGTTTTCACCCAGCTAGCTTTAATAAATTATACGCCGTATTCGACTGCGCCGCACAACGTACGCTATGTTCTTTTAACAGACAAGTATCCCTTAACCTGACCTAACCAATTCACTGTCTGGTACCTTTTTCAAATCTAGGCCAAAAAAGTTAACAAGCACGGGCAACACGGAAGTATCAGTTTTACAAACATCGTAACTACTTGTGGTTTTTATAGTGGTCAGAAGGTAAATTGGACAAGTATCCTAAAAAATTTCCCAAACGCGTTCACCTGCTCGATATCTAATTATCATCAAGCTGTGCCAACTCTGTACTAAAACGAGCCATTATATGAAGTAGTCATTCATACGATTCAGACGTTAGCCAGACAGCAGAGTGATGCTTCTAAACTTAGGATTATTAACTCAATGTTTCAGATGTGATGACCACGCTTAAATTCGCCAAGTAACCGAAGGACACGTTAACGAGAGAAGTCAAACCGATTAGACGGATGGGTGACGATCGACAACTTCTACTAAAGCCGTAAGCAAGTTACCATGGAGCCAGAATAGTACAACTCGACTTTCAAACCTTTCAGATACGGAGAACACTCGGTTTACTATAGGATATCAAAACGGACGCCTTTAAATTCTAAGCCAACAGAGTACAGAAGAAACCTATCGTCGAGTCCCTTCCACCTGCGACCCACTCGGTCACACAGAACCCAACAATAGCTGCTGGTAATCTCTTGCAACGCGTGTGTAAACTTAAGTTAGCCTAGGACGACAATGCTGACAATAATGTGCCCGGGTAGTGAAATCGACAGCTGGATGCTTTACTGCGTATACCGAAGCGCATGAGGCTCGACGAAGTTGATGCAACTGCAGGTGCTCAATTATACGAATTCACTGATGCCCCAGAAGTGGGCCACGGAGCAGTAACACATTTTCTAAGAAAAAATTCTCAACAGGTAAGACGTAACAATGTGACGATCGAAGTCCGTGTTGGTCCCTTCTGTATGTCCCGTGTAGTATACGTAACCCTACAAGCGGAGACTGTGCATTTTCACAAGCTCGGTTATCAGTGCTTCTAGTGAGATGCGACAACGTTGTCCAGCCTCCCTTTTCCAAACAAACTTTGCAGCACACGAGATCCTAAAGTAAGCTCTGATAAAAACAGTACGTAATTGCTTTCAGGCACTCAGATTTAAAACAGAGAATAGGTAGATGACATTGTTCTAATTTGTGCGGACTCACAAGGAGCCTAGAACATCTTAGAAATACTGGAGTTCCCCAACGTGGCATAGTCTGCACTCTCTAAATGCAAGGTATCCCGATGGGAAATTGTTGTAGACAGTAAAAAAAAGTGCATATACAGTATCAGCAATGATAAAATGTCTGGTAAGACTCCAAATGGTATAGCTAAGAATCCAATGGCGCTTTCCAACTTACGCTCTCTATAGCGTCAAAATGATCTGTCTTTCTGTGGAAGACTGTACAATGTCGCTGAAAGATCGATCATACTGTGGCTGTAAAACCCGATGCATCCGTGCGGAGGATGTTCATGATGTCCGTTTTGTACTATCGACGTAACCCAAGCATTAGCGGCTTGTGGTCGGAGAACCGCCCATTCGGGATGGATAGATTCTGACGATTCCTGAGCATAACGATCTCGCTTCATACTTTGTTCGCTTGACTAAGTTTTACGAATAACACCTCACTTGCTACGTCGTGCCATGTTTGCGAGGTGGGTTAGGTTGGAAGCAGAAGCCTGGTGGCCGGCGTATGACCTGGACTCATGGTTTGAAGACACTGACAGTAAAGCTTGTTTCGGCAAGGGTTTTCTGATATCCTGGCCGAGGACCATGGGACAATGAACAAGTGTCGCTGATGACAACGTCTGATACCGCCTAAATGGTAGGGATAACGGTAGCCGCATGCCAAAAGTCCACAAGAATCCTCCGCACGAACAGACCAGGTATTTGGTCCGTGGTGTGAAAGTGAGCGCACTCACCCATTGTAAGCACTGCCAATGACGCACAAATGGCCGCCCTTCCAACGCCACAAGTGACAAGGGTTAGCGAGTATATTAATTGTTGTTGTTATGCTTGTGGCATATCCCCAGAAATATTAAAAGCTGATGAGACAGGACTAACTAGGTAGGTGAAGTGATCCACAGTTTCAAGCGGTTCGCTTCAAAAAATGTTGAGGACAGTGCCCAACTGATCCTGTAACAACATTACACTTTGAAGGTGAAAACCGCACAGCACACTGACCAGCTACATTACCTAACTGGCTCAGCGTGGCCCGGATGCTTGAAAGCAATCAACATGTTATCAGACAGAAGACCTGCAAAAGATTTCCTCACAAAGAGACTTGACCTTGACGCAGTGTGATGGCTTGCGCAACTCAACGAACTACTGCGCTAAAACGGACGGTGTGACGACTACACCGACAGTCATTCATACTATAATAAGTAGAGGTCTAACAAACCACAGTCCCCTGGTACTCCACGTTGTTGAATAAAAAAGGTCGATATCTTTTTTCCGGAAAAAGTACAAGTTTCAGTACACTGCCACTCACTCTGCCTTGCGGCACAGGCTTTTGAGTCCAAAGGCTTTGGTTGAGAACCCTAATCGTTCTCTGTCTGGGCGTTTTGACAGTATATCAGTCCACATACAAACATGAATACTTACTACATCGTTAATTCTATGTTGCATCGGCCGTGTAAACCGGGTCGCCCTATCTGGTGCTTACAGCAGGATGGATAGATAAAAAACATGCTACTGATTGCCCCTTTTCCAGTGTCCCGTAAAATCTAGCTCTCAGGCCCCCGAACTCCCATTCATTACAATTACTCTGCAGGTTCTACAACAGAATTAGCTAATCATGGAAACATTGAGTCGGCAAGTCTCATATGTTACCATTCGGCTTCAGGCCACCTTCGATTTTTGCTGAGAACCAGGGTGCGAATTAAGTGGTTTCAGCGTTCGCACTCTAAAACAGATAGGTCAACAGGCCGCTCTCGCACGAACGTTAGACTCGTTGAATGTCGATGTCTGCTGCATTTCGGAGACTAGAATCCAGGACAGTAGTCAACATATGGAACTAACAGCACTCCGCACTGTCTATCCCATACTGGTTATACACTTCGAATACTTCCACGGTCACCACGACCGGACAGGTTAGAGTAGGACACGGCCTCCCCCAAATACAAACGGGAAGGCCTATTGGTGTCCAAGCAGAGGTCTACGTGGATTGGCCTGCTTTCTCGAGTTTGTAACTTTAGACTTGAAACCGGATCAAACTTTTCGCCTCCCTTTTTCATTTCTGCGGGAGTTCCTTAAGAGTCGGTGCTAGGTCCTCTGTACCTTTCACTTTACATCAGCGATATTCCTTGCACTACTTTCCAGCAACGCTCTAGTATACACCGACGATTTAAAAATCTGGAATGCCGCTGATCCTAGTGCATTATAGATTGCTGTTGACGTGACCAAGCGCTGGTCTTAGATCGAAATTTGGAATCTCCCGCTAAATGACTATTAGTGCACGCACATGTCACTCGGTGGAGGTTCTTGCAATGCTTTCGTGATTCCTAGTGCATCCAACACAGTAAATGTCAGGAAAATCGACCTACAAAAAGATTTGGGCATTTGGTTGTCGTCTAACTTATCCTTTGCGTACCACCACGAGGTGGCAACAAAAGAGGGGTTTATTGCTCTGAAGATGATTGGGTGCACGTTCCTCCGTATAGACAAGGAAGCGTTTCAAACGGTTTATGGGGTTTATACGGGACTGCTCCTGGAGTAGCTGCTGATCTGGTCATGTGTATCTGCGAAGAATAGAATATAGCGGAGCGTGTCCAGCGCGCGGTTCCCGCACTAGTAACGGGCCCAAGAAAAGTCCCGTACGAGTTTCGGCTTGGAATTATTGACTGGTATCCACTTGAATTTCGGCGACTCCGCCCCCCCCCCCCCCCCCCCCCCCCCCTCCGCGGTTATTTACTTCCCACTCACTCCATCTTCAGAGTAGGTCTCGGTGAACAGTTCCTTATCGTAACTAATAATAATGGCCGGCGAGGACATAACAGGGAGCTTTTCAAGCCCCGTCCGCGGCCGTTCCTCAGGCAGTGGTTCTTTACTTACGGAATCATTAATCACTAAAACAACCTTCCTTCCGATGTCGTCAGCAGCGCTCCTAGAGAGATCCCACTTTGAGGGCATTGTTTGGATTTTTCATTATCATTTAAAAGCATCTTTCATGCGTTTAATTTGCTTTGCTTATGGGTAATTTACTATATACTCTCAAGAGCGGTGCTACACCCTGTTTTCAATGATTGCCTTCCAGAACAAAAGACGCCCGCTTGATACCGAATAAGAAAAACCGAGTATATTGGGTCTCTATCTGGAACGTGTGTATCGGTCGTCAAAATCACTTCGCAGTCGTCAAAACAACAACATTCACGCCACTAAGTACGATTAGCTGCCATCTCGCTCAAATGCCCCAGCTGACGACCCTGTTAGGCGCGACAGCGCTATCGCAAACGACGGACTTGACCTATAATGACCACCCTTATGGTGAACGATTTCATTTCTCTACGCCAGGTCATCATCTGTCCACCTCGCACCTTACGCCAGTCGGCCGCAGCGTCGGCAAAGAGTGTTCGATGTGGCAGACGACTAGCTGGCATCCTTACTACATGGCCTGAACCATTAAAGTCTTTGCTAGTATAAGTAGAGTTAAGGAATTCCCTCAACATTTGCTCTCAAATCCTCGCCTCCTAACCTCCTCGTTGCTTACTCGCTGGTGCCACCCGATACGAGCGATTGAACGCAGACATCGGTGGTCAAATACCTGGAGACGGTTCACGTCCTCTACCCTGAGCGGTCACTTTTTTCTGACGTAATTTATACGACCGTCACCATCGCCCTGTTTACGCGACTCTTAAGCCTCAGAGAGGTCTCTCTTTCACCGAAGGTGTTTCAGTTTAGTATATGTCTCCATAGCCTTCGGGATACGCGTCAACCCTCACCCCGCCGTCTCCGCTGATACAGCTTCCCAGGTATACAAACCGGTCAACAACCTCCATGACTTCATTATCTAACATTAAATCTACGTAATCACAGCAATCTTGCAGAAGCACTTTGCATTTTGAGGCTGCAAAGCGCATTCCGAAATACCTAGTGGAGTATAAAATAGCTTCTAGGGTTTTCTGTACCGCTTAGATATTGTTAAACAACAATATCTTGTCATCAGCACAATCAGCATCAGTCAGCCTTCCACCAGGTGTGGGGTCCACGCCGGCATCTTGTGTGTGCAGCTGTCAGTGTTCTATTATTTTCTCCGTAACAAAATTAAACAACGAATGTGAAGGCGGAAAGGCATGACTTTCGTCGCTCCTGGTGCTGAAACTGTCAGACAGTTCACCGTAAACCCTAACCTGAGCTGAAGTATGGGAATAAAGCGCCGACAGTATGTTCACATACTTAGTCGGTACACCCCTGCGTTTAAGCGACTCTAAAAATGTAGATCGATCCACTGAATAAGACGCATAATTACAGTTGAGGAATACGGCAGTTGTTGGATGGTGACACATATAACGTTACTTTAAATCTTGATAAACAGTGAAACTGGGACCGATACATCCTGGTCCAGGAAGAAACCGTGCCTGTTCTTCCCTTATACCTATCTCCCGAGCTGCAGTGAGTCGACGAAGTATGAAGGACATCAACACGCTAGTAATAACTGAGGTCGAGGTAATACTCCAACGGTTGATGCAAGAGCCCCTGAGTCCTTTACTGGAGATGAGTACTATTGTTGAGTGGTCCCAGCGCAGGGAGATCTTTTCCGCCGCCTATATTATTTGAAACCACTGGGTTAAGACCCTATTGTAACATCCTCGGCTTATTTGAAAACCGTTGACACGAGATCATCTGAGCCAACAGCCGTATTACTTATGATGGCAGGAATGCAATTGCGGGCCTTAATTTTAGTGATTGGTTCTAAGTCTATCAACCTCGGCAATACACTGCGAATTTGTGGTCGTAACACAGTAAAAGCAGGAGGGTAGCTATATTGACCGCCCAAGATCGTTGTCTGACGGAAGCAAGAACAAAACGGCAACATACCAACGCATGATCTGAATCCAAGCATGTGCTCCAATAAGAACGACAGTCTTGAATGGAACCCCGCCACCTATAACTAACGGCTATGTGGTCTATCTGAGACCAGGCCTGATTCGGAGAAGGGAGGCGCCAAGTATAACAATGACCCGCACGATGTCTAATACTTGTGCTGGCTAGAAGTAGCTTATGGTCACCACACAGTTGCAACAGTCGCCTGCCATTTTCCAAACCGTGTATCAACCTAAGAAGAGCGGTCAGATCCGAATAAAAGGCATCCTTAACGTCAACGTCACTACAGTCGTTTGGAGCATACACCAACAAACTGGGAAAACGTGTGAAGATTTGCGTTTGAAAGTGGCCTTAACAGAATTTTCTAGGCGAACGACACAAAGTCTACTGCTAACAGGAATCCAATCTACCACTGCGGCTGTGGACTATA
>LOND01005306.1:21549-35646 GCA_014220965.1 Paragonimus kellicotti
CTGGATCAGTGCAACACTGATCGGAAGAAAAGTCTGATCACACTCCTGACTAAGGTGCTGAGCATTAATTTCGCAGCCTTGAATGAAACGAAGGCTGCAGACCAAAGTAAGCTCTATGAAGCAGACGCCGGATACACTTTATACTAAATGGGCCCAATTGTGTACCACCTCGAGGATAAAATGGACCATTTCTATGATCATCTGCTCACCATAATCCTTTCATGTTTGTTGGCCTGTTTATGGTAGGTCATCAGAACAGCAACAAAAACTGACTGTTGGAAGGCCGAAGGTTTCAAAGATAGGGACGGTACTTCAGCGTAAAGTTGTCATTCGTTTTGAAAACATTTCCGTAAGCAATGGAGCCTGATGGTATGTCATATAACGTAAGAAGCACATCATAGCAACAACCATCAAGATGATGAGTATAAAGGGCCAGAAATACTCGGACTGGTTCAACGAAAACAACGCAATTTCCCCCGGCGTTGATAAGAGAAAAATGGAGTGTTCTGAGTTTCCATAATGTACCTAGACGATAAAGTAAGCAAAGCCACGTTCCGGAATGTTCCCCATCACTTGCCTGAACGGCCTCGCTGAGTCAAAGACAACGTGGCGGTTGAAACAAGGTGAGTTGATGTAGGGCGACGCTGACCACTGACAGCACAAGGATTTCTGTGATTCGCTTAAGGCGGTTTTTCAACTCACCCATCCAGTACACTAAAATGCACTTTGGCGGAGACTCCAGCCTTTCGTACGCCTAACCGGAAGATATCATGAGCGCCCTGCGAAAGCACTTTGGTAGCCTAGTAAACTGACCTGATACCATTGACTGAACGACCATGAATAGCTTGCCATAACAAGAAGTCAAGGCTTTATTACTCCTTGCCTCAGATTTAGTACAAAGACGGAGAGCTCTTGGACAGTTGTGGAACGGAAAGGCCGCGGGTGAAATTGGATTGTCCAAGAGAAATCTCAAAGTGTGGCGGTCCAGTTTTGGAACATGATATACTCCTGTCTTTCCCCTCTTTTCGGGAGCAGGATCTAATCCCTCAAGGGTTCAAGTATGCCCCGTTAATTTCTTTGTTTGAAGGTAAGGATAGCAGGCAGAACGTCGACACTCATCAGAGCATCAGTATGCTGGATTACGTTGGACAGGTGTCAGCAAGAATGTTGTTGAACCGACTCAGTGCGGAAACTGTAGAAGCCAATGTTAGTGAGGATCACTGGGGGGTCCGGGCGAATCGCAGTATGATCGACGTGATGTTCGCTGCTTGATATATCCAGGAGAATTGCCATAAACAGGAACAGCGGCTGCATGCCCGGGTTGTGTGTTTAACCAAGGTTTTTGATTCCGTGAAGCGGGAGGTGCTGTAAACGGTGCTTTGAAAGTTGGTCAGTTTAATTAGACTGTTGAATAGGGACATGAGGGCGATGGTGTAACCCTGTGGATCGACCTTTGTTGACTTCGATATTGTCGCTGACGTAAAGCAGGGTTGTGCCTTAGCCGCAGGCCTACTTAACTTATACTTGACAGTTCCAACAGTTGACCTTCAGAGCGGTGTGGAAGTTGAATACCGCGCAGATAGTCGTCTATGGTGTATTCTTCTTTTGGGTGTCTTAAGTGGATTGCGTAATTGGGCAGTGTGCATGCTGTTGCTTACGGACGACAGTGCGCTATTTGCACACAGCAAAGGGGTGCTTCATCGGCTGCCTACGGCTTTCCTGACCGTCGCGTCAACATCTGTGTTGAATGTCAACACAGGTAAAAGACTTTTCTTCTTTCAGCCTCCTCTGGACGGAGGTGTTGTGACTGCATCTGGACTCCGCATCAACAGAGACACCGTTGGTAGCCGCACAGACTTCTGCTACTTGAGTAGTAATCTGTTGACAGATCTGTTCGTATACTACGAGTCCAAGGCTGTTGTGACGGAGACTTGCGATGCTTTCGGATATATTGAAAGACGTGTATGGCAACACCGCAGCTTAAAGGAGAACGTCGAGTTGTTTGTTTGTCGCTCAATGGTGCTGTCTATGCTGTCGTACAGCAGTGAACCTTGTACACCGTATTAACAAAACATCCGGTAACTGATACACTGATAACGCACCGTAAACGGGGAGATGACGAGTACTTTGGGTGCAAGTGAATTATGCCAGTTATCTACAAATTTTCGTCCATATCAACCAACGACTCTCGTCATTTCACATCTCACCCGCTCTGCTTTTGAGAAACTTGAACCGTGGTCATCATCTGGCTTTCCTTTTCCTCAGCTTTGTTGCTGCATTGTGGGATGAAGGTCTCAACTGGTATTTGGTCCAACCTTTAATCATGGCTTACCCTTTCCAGTGCGCAACAATAAGTACCCACATGGTGAACTATCTCTTGCCCTCTCTTTTAACTGTCCATTCTTTTGGCTTACTGTCAACATTGCAGCCCCTTTATTTTTATTTTTAACAGATAAGGATTTTACTTTCGTATTAGTTTACCATCTGGCTAACCAGAATTTTGATGGCTGGATCGCAAACATGTTTCGTGTTATAATCTTTTCATATGCTTGCCCTATTTCAGAGCATTCGTTAAGTTTTCAACGTCTGCTGCTTGAAAACTAACATTCGCCCACCACCTGGTCAGTCCACACTCAACCTTAGGGATCATATACAATAGAGTGATTTTTACTGACGCCTACAACACACGACAGAAATTTGAAAAAACTTTCCTCAGTTAATCCGCTTGCATCGCTCAGCCGTTGATAAGCCACACAGGTGGAGGACAAATGCTGTCCTATCAGATTAATTCTGATCCTTCGTCGATGGTCACGTGAGCGTGAAATCACTCCCCTCACCCGCCCCTTCAGACAAACACACACAGGCACACACACAAAGCAAAGCGCGCTGTCAACACCAGCAGGTCGGACACCACACACGTGATGAGGGGACTCATCCTCAAAAGCAGATCGTATCATCTATTGCTTGCATTGTGATGAATGCAAAAGACGACAGAAGCTGTCAAATTGCAGCCAAATGTCAGGATTGCGTGATTTAAAATCGACACGAAACCGTATGTTGACTGGTCGAACAGCCCCTGCTCTTCTGTTCATTGCTACGAAAACCTGCAACTGACCACTGAGCGCCTCTGTGTTGGAATTTTGAAAAGTTACACTCAGCAGTCGCGGTGTACGTACGAAAGCTATCGCCCGTTGCTGGCGATCCCACTTGACTTGCTCTACAGTCAAAACTCTGCTTTCTATGCGATCGTGAGAACATCATGCGTACTGAATTTTAGTAATGTGACCCTGGTTGCTGTTTGAAAGACATAAAATGAAGCTCACTAACGTAATATTTTTAACAAAATTGTCAGTTTTGTCATTGTGTGGTATTTAACCGAGAACATAATGGAAGTAACAAAACACTCGCCCAAACTTTATTATTCCTCCAAATTCATGAGGTATTTTTGAATTTAAAAAAACCCGTCATTTAGCACAAAACCAAAAGTTAATTATAATTTGATACGTTATTTCCGAGTTACATAATATCTTAAAACGGGTGAAGTCAAAAATATCGCAAAGTTAATCTATGTTTCTAGACCAAGAATATAGGGTTGTTTGTTGAAGATCAGTACAATAACCGGTAGAGATAGTAAGGAATGAATCACAGAANCAGATTCACCACAAAGCACCTGTTTGAATTGGCGTCTACCCCCAACGAAAGCACAGAAATCAAAAGAGGGAACGTTATGGATATTGTTGTTGTTTTCATTATTGAACAATTATGACAACAGGAATGTTGCTTCGTGTCCGCCTCAGATCTCCCACGAAGACGCTTGATCAACGCGTAGCGATAAACCAACGATCCCAAATAATCAAAACAAGATTGGATCACAATGCCACGGTACTATGAACAAATTATCAAAGAATAATAGACAACCTCAACAGTTTCGATCGATAGATCGTTTCCGGGAAATGAATTACAATTTGGTGCCAAACAGGCTAAAGATGAACTATAATCACATAATATGTCATTCATACCCAACAGAGTTCTCCTGAGCAGTCAACAAGTTCAAAACAATGGGGACGAGCCGAGCTCCAAAAAAGAGATGCATGCACTATATAAGCAAAATGCAACAACCGACAATTGGCAACTCGCACAAATATCAAACTGACACGATAAAAAAACATCTGTATCAGTGTCCCGTTAACGGTCAAAAACAGAAGAGGTATAATATAGATGAATAAACACTTGGGAGTTATAGGGTTTGGTAGAATTTTCACACAAGTGTACTTCAAAAGTCGATACATCATGTCCGCCTCAGGCTTTCTCCGCTCAGGAGGGCCAGAATTTCGGACCTTGAGGACGGAGTCTTTGACGCGCCAAACCGGTGGATATCATCCGCTATAGCTACTGTCCACCTCATTGATCACAAAAACACCGAGGCTAATTCGGATGAATTTGAGCAGAAGGAGTTAAATTTTCGTTCACGGTAAAATTCAACAGACTGAATACTAAAGATACAACCATTTATTTTGAGAATGGGGCATTCCGGACTCAGTGAACTAAATTTGCCTTGTTGTTTAGTCAGTCGACGAAGATTGGGTGCTAGGAAAGGCAGCGAGTGAGAAACAATTTTGCAAACAAAATGATTGGCATTCCTAAAAAGATGTCTTATAACTGTGACCATCAGGAGATGATCCATACGCTAACATCAGCAATCAACCTTCTGGATGGATAGTAGCCCACGTGGTGGTTAACTGTTTTTCTGCTTCTTTCATGATCCCAGTTATAAACGTAGGCACATTTGCTTCCTGTAAACGTATGTCTGTATAGGTGGCTTCCTCATCGAGTGTACAAAGTATGTTCGATAATCTTGTCTGCATTGTCATTCGATTTTCGTTTAAGTGGTGCGATAATTGCATGTGTACACACTAGTTTTTTGTCATTTAATCCACACGCCAGTTAACCAGCGTCTACAGAGTTATTTCATAATGTTCTGTGGATAGGATGATAGTTCCAGGTTAGCTTAGAATTAACCACTTGTTAACAACCATAATTGTTGGGAATATGAGATCTGTAACCACGGCGTACCGTGTTCTTTCGATGTGGAAACACATAAGATTGCTCTGCTAAAAACATCTCTGGCTTCTTTGAATGAGCGCCACGTATATCCGTATCATACAGTTAAATACGAATGTGCTTCATTGTAACATCTAGAGGAATGTCAAACTGAAAAAAAGCACGTAAATGTAGCTACCATTGAATTCATGTCTGATTTATCTGCTAGTTACTTCATGCGCACAAAATGGGTCATTTCCTTCGCCGCCAGAAATGCAGTATAGAAGTGGCAGGGTATTTGAAGAGGGGGACGATGGAACAGGCCAATAACGGCTGAACAAATACGGTTTGGTCAGAAAATTGCGGTCTTTAGAAGGTTGGTATGAGTGATCCACCCGCTTGAGCTTTTCTACCAGAAAACTAAGTCTCAAATAGCTGAGGAGTTTGGTATTACCAACGAAGTAAAAGGCTGATTGTACATGAAGAGAGCTGTGTAAGTAGGTTACTCCGATTCTTCTTCTACCGTTTGTTTGTCACGTAGCTCGATGTTTTTTTTAATTATTTTAACGCCTCACATCCAACGGCTTTTTGAATCACAATGTAATTACACAATATCTTTTTTCCAATGGGCAGAACAGCGTCAACCACCGGGATGAGCGTGTTATGTGTATTGTGTTAGAAGTTTCGAATAGATAGGAAAAGTTGACAGACCAACCAACACCAATGCAGCATTTCAGAGTATCTTAATAAGACCACATTTGAGAAGTTCATTGGGTTAACCGTCGGTTTTAGTCACTTAAAGTGAATAAAGAAAAATTTCTCAAACTTTCAGACTACCTTTTCCACTGAGATGCTATCAAGCATCAAGACCTGTCCTACCTGTAATGGTTCGCTTCAGTTTTATTGATTACCTGTCGGTATAATAAGGCGTACATTGAGTTGTAGACGTTTCTTACAGGTAGTCTGGTGGCTTTGACTGATAACATTTTTGTGTTTATAACAGATATTGACCAATCCTTCAGTATACAATATTGAAAGTTTGCACTAGTTCATAGTGAACAATGTTTCAGTTTTTTTTGATTTATTTATCATATGGCTTGACCTGAACATGTTGATAAGAAGCAGTACGGAGAAGTCTCAGCGTCTTACATGAAACAGTATCAGTACGCGTAACTACTGATTGCCCATTGGTTGATCTGAAACAGTTCATGCGATGAAATTTCCATGGGAATAGAAGGATTTTCACTAGCTTGGAACCGTGGGAAATCCTAACGGTAGTTAATGATAGCTGAACTGCCGAGCTTTCAATGACTCAGACGACCAAAAAACTCTGATGTACCCAGGTGCTATCCTCTACCTATGCCACCCCCCCCCCTCCACAAAGACCCCGCAAATTTCACCATAACAGAGAGTTGAACATGAAGTCAAGAGGCTTACATCATCGTGATCATGGTGGACATACTTCCTTTCATTTGACCATATAACAAACTGCAGATGAAGTCATATAACACAGTGCACTAGGCATTGTAAGAGCAACTTTGAAATCCAATCAACACAAAGATATACCGCAATGCACATTGTACATCAACTTAATCTTGCGTTGACAAATAAGTCATTCCGTATGAGAAGGGTTTATATTCGGTGTTGCATACTGCGTAGGCGAATTCAAAGGCATCAACATGTTTCAGTTGTTTGATGCATCCGAGGGTCTTTTGCGAGGTACACTCGAGATTGACCTCCAAAAAATGGGTGTTGTTTTGGTATTATGATCCTTTATGATCTTCCCTAGCCTTGCTGCTCTTACCACGGTGGCTCGTACTTGGAATGTCCTTTTACAAGATGGAGTAGAAATGTGCCATGAAGCATCGTATTACACAGGTAAAAATGTGTAAAGTGTATTGCAACGGAAAATACAGAAAACAGAAGAAAAACAATAAAATGTTATGGAACAACAAAGAAAGAACTTAGCTAATAACTTTGTGGGCACAGGCACACTACTAATTTTGATACGCTGCCACTCCAGTGATGTGGATGGACGCAAAGTTCCTATCACGACAAAACGGCATCTGCCGACCCAGCTCGGCGGAGTGGTTAAGGAATTCATAGTTTATCGCCCGACATCTTGTAGTTTTCTTCCAACGGTTAACACAGTACTGTACAATCTCTGTCGACATGCACAGTACATCACACAACCACTTTCCTCTATTGGTTATCGGTCATAAACATGCGCATTTCTCAAATACTCTTCGATGGACTGTTGTGATTTACACGTAGTCAGCCCAATTGATACAGTGTGGCAATATGATATGCCGTTCATTCTGGCGTGGGTGAAAGACCGTTGTGGCTTTCGGGACAACCTCGCTGGACACTTGGACGTTCAGTTGACCGGACTGCGACAAACTTAGAAATCTTTCTTTGTTCGAGGATAGTAGCGGTTGGCAAATGAAAAACACGCATATGTATGTAGAAAGTAGATCTTCAGTAACAGATTTTCTAGGTGATTACTCAATTTTATCGGAAATGTCCATTAAACTTTGCCATTTTTATAAACCCGAGGGATATAATGTGTTTAGATACAGTCAATGACGCCCGAGAGAAACACTGGGAACAAAAGACATTTTGGGAATTATCGCTGCAAATTATATTTCACAGAGAATGAACGATCGAGTGGAGAATAAAATACAGTTCCCATTCTGTGTGGAAGAAATCTGAGACAGAACACTGATGTTTTAACAGCAGAGACCACACTAAATATTCAGCATTGCAACATTAAGGAACTAGCAGAAAGAGGAACAATTTATATATTGAAAAAGTTTTAAGTAATAGCTTTACAATGATATCTTTTTGTGAACAGGGGTCTAGATATTTGACCTTTATGCTAGTACCCGGAGAATCAGTGGATTCTCATACATACAGGCATTTGTTAGGAGAAGATAATACATATGGCCGGATTCTGTTAATGCGGTCAAACGGGCAATCACAAAAGAAATTGACTTAGAGATATTATTTTACTCTCTCTTTTTTGTGGGGGGAATTTTTCCTTTTATTTTTTCTTCCAAGAAAAACAAAGAACAACTTATGTATTCACAATGTCGTCTTGAGGAAACTGGGTCTCTACTAGTGTGTTCTAACAAAAGAAAACAAAGCGGATGTTTAAGTGGTTTGATTGTGCGCGTATAGACGATACATATTTTGAAACAGTTATATCCCTTCAGTAATTTGAACAAAACGGTTAGAAGACGAACACTGGTAGATGCTAGCATTTCGTATTGGCTCGTCAGTACCAAATAACCAATAACACGGGAAACTTCCAATTTAACGTCTACAGTACTTGGGGTGGGGGGTAGGAACAAAGAAACCAACAATAACAAAAACGTCCAATCGTGTGATCTGAATGACACTCACTGTTGAGCAAGAGTTAGAAATGCTTAAGACGACTCTGGAGGGTAACGGGTACCCCAGAAGCTTTATTCAGCGTCACAGCGAATGGAGGCCCGAAAGCAGTATGAATGTTGATGTCCCAAAGAAATTAGTGTACATTGAGCTACCCTTCAAAGGGGATATCGCGACGATGCGGACAACCCAACGAATTGTCTCTTCGTTGAAACGTACTTACAACGCAACCGAATTGAGGGTCCTTAATAAGACTCGCAGGTTACCTGTGCCTACAATCAAAGGAGATCAACCTATTGGCGCCAAATCACACTGTGTTTACCAATTTTCATGTAACTGCGGAGAAAGTTACATAGGCAGAACCGATAGATCATTGACCTCAAGAATGAAGGAACATGTACCTAAGTGGGTTCACAAACAGGTCTCAAAGCCGGACATTGTAGTCACAGAGAATCGTAAGCCCCCAGCTTCGTCGATCGGACGACACATCCTGTCAACTGGCCACAACGTGGACTTGACTCAGCCTCACATACGTAAATGCGCCACCACAACCCACCGGTTCCTAAAATTTGCTGAAGCCGTCGCGATAAACCGGTTCAAACCTGTGTTGTGTGTACAAAAACAATTATTTGTGAACCTGAGGTTGCCGTGGTCCTAAGTCGCTGTGAGTGTCATTCAGATCACACGATTGGACGTTTTTGTTATTGTTGGTTTCTTTGTTCCTACCCCCACCCCAAGTACTGTAGACGTTAAATTGGAAGTTTCCCGTGTGTTATTGGTTTTTGGTACTGATGAGCCAATACGAAATGCTAGCATCTACCAGTGTTCGTCTTCTAACCGTTTTGTTCAAAGATACATATGTTGTTAACTAGAAAGTTATTGGCATACTTCAATAACCTTTGATCTATCAATCTGGATGATTTATTGTCTACTCAACCCCTGATAAGTTTGGATACCAATATGAACTTAATGCCCACAAACAAAACCTGTCGGTTTTTGAAATACGATGTAACTGGAACCATTTTTCAAACGTAATCTATGTGTTCCTCATGATATTGATTTTCAGACGTCAAGCTAATACTTTCACTTATTGCGAATACATCTGCTGTTGCTTCCACAGCTAAAGAATTTTCATCTAAATAAATGAGTCATACTGGGTTCAGTGACAAGAGACGGAAAGGGGAACACCAAGCTGAGATCCCATGTTACTACATAGGCCTCAACGCAGCAATCGTACTCTAAATGTTAGTCTTGGATCTCTACACAGCACGGACTTTAAACCATTGAAACAGGCCTAGCTTCCACAAACTGAAGCGCATTCTCTATCTGGGTCGCATCCTCTCTATTCACCCTTTCGATATCTTCACAATCAAGGTATCCGGTTGATCAAACTCACTTGGAAGACACGTCTCTTGAACAAAATAATAAACCCTCTTCTCAATGTTGAAATTGTACAACACGGTCTCCTTTCCCATTTACTTGTCCAGTGTGCGCTGTGGATTACTGTTTAGCCGTCTAGAGAAGACGCAGCTAACGAGGCGCGTTTTAAACATCACAGCATATACATAAGTTTTGGTCGTGGGATCTGAAAACGATGACCGACTAGTCCTATTTCAAGAAAAAGTTGCCAAAGCAATGATACTTGATGGCTAAAGCAGAGAGGTGTATCGGCATTCGTTGGTAAGCTTGTAGCAGTGTGCTACACAATATCTTAAAAATGCAGCCTAAGTTGGCATTCTACTTGCCCGTTTAATGAAACGGGCTGTCACAATTTTATCAATGCAGAACGAAGACATCTGTTGCGATATGTTAACATTTCGTTTACTCTCATCAGTCGCAAACGTAAAACATGCGAGTTATATATGACACAAATAGAGATAGACAGGGTATGGACACGCATACAGTCACACCACGTGTTACGTCATCACCACCAAGGCAACCCTATGGGTTGCTTCAACCCCTTTTAACTTTGAAGCTATTAAAAGGAACCCGATGTTTCAGGTGTCATAATTTTATAATTTATTTTCACTACTCAAAAGTAGTATAAAACAAATGGTTTAATAAACGGGGACAATACGTAATCCTTTAATTTATGTTAGCATTCTTATTCAAGATAGCTGTACCTAACTAATCGCAAGTAACAAGAAACAGACTCACATCTTCGCCAGTTTGTTTACCAAAAATGCATTTCGATCGCAGTCCATCGTCAGTTTATTACTCATTGCCATCGAAGTAGTCAAACATCGAGCCATCGCTTCTTCTGATGCTATATCTGGCCGATTTAACAGAATAGCTCTCTCTTTGTTTCTGAGCAGATTTTGGGAGCACTGTGTTAAACGTGGTGAGATTTCCATTGTTCAATGAATGATCCAGTTGACACCGTCCACTATCAGTAAAAGTAAGATCCTTCCTTTGTTGATTATTTGAAACCCCGTAGTGATCACGTGATTCTTTAATGGTCTGGCTGAACATAGAAGAATAAACGAAAAAAGTTATTCTCTCTGTAAATGACTGGTGAGAAAAAACCTTTGAATGAAACCGAATTCAAGCAGTCATTGTTTTTTGGGGCCACACGACTGCTTTATATTGCAAGAAGATCTTTATACTAAAACCAGGCGCATAATTACAGTACATTTTAAATAATACTGGAATGCAATGAAGTAATTACTTTTTGTTTGATCTGTTCGGTTGATCGGTGCAAACTGGGTATCAGACGAATTTCAACTGACAGGAGCTTTTCTCTGATTCTAGAAGTTTCAGTTCCCAGTCCTTGCATCGAATACAGAAGAACGGATTGAACTCTACTAGTTTTAAGCTGACGGTTGATGCGGGTCCATATACATTCCGAAAAAGTTAATGCTGGCGTCAGCTTTTGCTCACTGACCATTTATTTAATGCATAATTGATTAAAAACTCCAAATAATCTGCTGATTGAAACTAGGAAATGGCATAGAATCCATGCTGCTAGTGCTCACGGCCTCTTGATGAGTTCACGCACGCAATGTACTACTGTTGTGCTGTTGTACATACTGCCGTCTTTAGTATCTTAGAATAAAAATTTACTTACCCAATCGCATCGCACATTGACGATTCAATAGCAATACAGTTCATAAAAACTCGACTTCTGAGATTTCTCGTGGGACGACCGAATTCTCTCTTAACCCGATAGGAGTTTACAGTTTGGTTGCATACGTTTGGATTCTTTCGCAATGGCTTTGTTGCCAGTCTATCGTTTGCAATGACCCTTTATGCAAAAGATCGGAATCAATTATCGGAGTCTATGGTCAGTCTCAATAGATTTGATGGTGTTTAAAAATCAACCTTTCGTTGTCATATTTGAATAAACTCAAATGTTAGTTAAACATTTTCAAGGAAAGGTATTATAATGTTTTTCATCGTCTGCATCTGGATTTATACATTTAGATGCTAAACGCACGTAATCCATTCCTGTTTAACCCGCTTTTAGCTGTGTATCAAACTATAGTGTTTTGATGGTTGTGAATGTTTCCTGTTTTTAGTGAAGAGGGTTAGATAGCTGCAAAAGTGTTTTCCTCTACTAGGAGTCAAGTTTTCCATGTCGTATCACTGTTACAACAGATAATAATTTAAAATGCACAGTTAGTTGAAGTCACTCGTATGGTAGAGTTTAACTGTTACCATTTATGTGAATAATGACGTAACTTGACTGGCATACTAAAGTACCTTTTAAAAGGACCTATTCTATTAAGCGACCCCTGTTTGCAGATTTTTATGGCTATTTCACCACAACCATACTATGTCGAAGAATACTATGTGAACATAAACAACTACTGTGAATGAAACAAATTGAAATATACAGAGCCTAGCAAGTCAGCCAACCGGGTTCGTGGTCTGGCATTTGCTGTCATGCAGCGGCTCGATTACAGGCAAGCTCGGTTAATGTCAAGCTGTCTAGCCCTCGGCAAACAACGAATTACTAGTCACTGAAGGTCCGAATTCGCGGACATTGGAATTATAGCGTATAAAATGTTTTTTTGGACTCAAAAGCAAGAAAAAAGAAAATTGGGAGATGTTGCTTAGCTACGCTTCTCTTCAACGAATCTTGAAAAAGTTATTCAGGCGCTGTTCACTCTCATGGTAGTTACAGACTTGTGAATGAGTCGCCTAGGGCATACCACTTCCCATTTTCCGCTTGGAATTCAAGTCGTATCATCAACTCGGTCTGAAAATAACAAACGCTGATCACGAACCTAATATTAAATGTAGACTGGCAGCTTTTGCTAATTTGTATAACAGATTTACATTTGCATTTACAGATCTTTGATGAGAATCATCGTAGATTTTAAGAACTTGCACTGTGATCAGTGCAAAGATGGCTGAGTTTAGCTTAACAAAACTGTTTCACCCCCATAGAGGTGAACCTGTCTCAACCTGAAAAATGCGTTCAATACATGGTTCTATAAAGTACTTAATGCGAGATAATTTTGCACCCAAAAATAATTTCTGTTCAGTGGGAGGGTTTCATTTTTGATGGTTTCTGCTGCCATATTCTGATGACTTTTCAAATGATGATTTTGGCAGCTAAAGCTAATCAGCTCCACCAACTCGAGCCATTTGCCCCCCAAAAAATTGTTTGTATCTGTGGTATCAAGTACACAATTTGAAGCGTAATCTGATAATCCTACTGAGTTCATTGATTAAGTCAACATTAGAACAGTCAGTTTTCGATAAGTTTTTGAGAGTAAACAGTTGTTTCCTTTTAGTTTCAAACGTCTATGTACAATATAAACCACAGGACTATACTGATGTTTACGGTTAAAGTGACCAGTGTTCTCTCGTTCAAATCGAAACTGGGCAACATTAGAAAGACAACTACTCTACTACATTTATTATGTCACAAACAGCATGGAGTAATCGATTTCGATGTAGTTTCTCTTTTCAAATTAACTTTCTACGATTTCAGATTATTTATCAAATGCCTCGATTATAAATCTATTTGTCTCATGTCATGCCGTTGTATGTTCCACTTTTTTCCACAAAGTTATACACCTTTTCAACAAATCCGACAGTTAAATACCTTTTAAATTAGTTTTGCACTGACACTGAGCCCCTGCGGGCCACCTGCAATAGGCATTTATCAGATCTTTTTTCGGCCAGATATTCCCATACTTCTACAGTGCTTAAGCATACATTGCAACAAAATACGCAAGCATAGCGACTATGTAAAATTGGCTATAGCGGTTGAACTGTACAACAATTCTACTTACACCGATCTTTTTGCTTTCCTTTTAACAGTACGAAGACGAATGCGGTTTCTCGATCAAAAGATGGAAGTTGCTCATTCAAAATCGGGCATTTATGTCCAGAGCTCTTACGTACTGAGACTGACGGATGTGACTTACGCGACCCAATCAGAATAACTGAGCCACAACTCAGTGGAACAACTCCTAAGTTTTCTACCTCTGATCATTCCTATATACCAAAGAAGCAGCCTACCATACCATGGACATCAACAAAAGTAGACATGGAAAACAGAGATAATTGGAAGATGACTTTGCAATATGACACCATTCCAGCGAACTTCGCAATTCAAGCAGCGAAGAAAAAGGAGAAATCCAGTTGGAACTGTATTGCTATTGAATCGTCAATGTGCGATGCGATTGGGTAAGTAAATTTTTTATTCTG
>LOND01005312.1:18992-38188 GCA_014220965.1 Paragonimus kellicotti
CTCTGAGTATTGGAAACTGCCCTGGCGTCTGACTGAGCAGGGCGACGTATGAACTAGTGATTCACTTTTAACATTCGTGAGCATTACATATGGTCTCTGAGTGAATGACTCACTGTAAACCATGTGATTTAGGCCTAAGCCACTAAACCCCGTTTGTATCTACACTTGTAGAAAAACACAGGGTCTTTCATAGTCGATGTGGCTCTAACCACGAGTCAGTCGGAAGTCAGCCTGTACTGAATGCCAGATTTGGTCGAAAAATAAGAACAATGTATTCATCAATCTTCACACCCTTTGAAAGGAGCAGTTACTAATATTTTTCACGTCACTCAGATACACTTCAATGCAGTGTTCTTATGGTGGAACGTGCAGGCAGCCGTACTAGGCCACATAGAAACGTCGGGCAGGTCCAGAGAAAGTTTACGAGCGCAACCATCGGCTTAGTGCACCAAATCCATGATTCTGGAACATAACTAAACAAACCAGACGTAAAATGAAAATACGGACGTATAGAAGACCGGACGTATGTTGTGTGAAAAATACACCCAGACCCTAAAGATACATCCCTGTCCATCTACACCAGAGGGGTAATTAAAGGGGCTTAGGATCACACCATTAAGCTCGCGAGCAAGCCGGAAATGTTTGTGGCAACACTTGTGCATACAAACAAACCTGAACAACCGTATCCAGTGGACGACAAGCAAACCTTCATACAGTCCTAAGCACAATGCGACCTAGCTTTCTTGTAAGCATTCCACATATCATGCATTAGGTAGACGAGGGTTGTTCTTAAGCAGTTATGCGGTTCCATATCAGAAGAGTAAAGATAAAGTAATTCCTCGAACTGCGCGATGAAAACCGGGGTCAGTCACCTTCAGCCAGGTCTGACTCATACTAAACCAGCTGGTGTGCGTTCAGTTTGCGGTTGTTACAGCAACTTCCAGACATTAAAGGCGCAAAGGCATTGACGTCAATATTTCCTAGTAAACCTCTACCTGGGTTTCCTTTCTTAAGCTGACGAAACGAAATGGTAATTGTTAATAACTTCGCCTAATTAGGCCCAGCGAGTAGGGAATACGAAAGTTATATGAACTGATTACGTGTTTCACGGTTGACTCACAAGAGGGACAAGTGAACGAACGAACACACGAAGCAAAATCAAACGGATTAAGCATATTAATAAATAACAAGCTTATTCAGGATAAAACAAAATAAAAATAGGCATTTCTGGCGTTTAGAAAACTTTTGTGACCTTCTGGCGTTTCCGAAAAGAGTCTGCGACTTTGTTAGTTGTTTTACAAAGCGTTCTGCTGTTTTTATTGTTCATGTTGCAGGAAGCAGCGTTGATGTGCCAAAGATAATGGACAACAACGAGATGGTCACAAGTGCACATCCTAGTGCTTGAGAGCTTTGTAGCAGGTATTAGAGTAGGAAATGAAGCAACGATATATAGTTCTCGTAATAAACTGTAGCACTTCATAATTGGTTAGCGTCTGGAAATCTGGTTGTGAGATGACGTTAGGAGGATTGCTAGACCCTCTGACGTAGGTAGGCCTCAAACGGTTGATGTTAACTGTGTCCCTAATACTTCGAAGCTCGCAGATGTGGAAGTAGTACTTCCGGTGGAGTATCTTGAAACGACCTGCCTCAAGATGACTGAAGTGAGTGCCGTGAACCTTTTACACGAATGAACATGTACAATCGTGGGAGTGTTGAAGAACAAACTCCTTGGGACTTTGGTGTATGACGGTCACGTGCGTGTTGAATGGATTGTTTGGAGTGGGATGCGCGGTATCCGTGGCAGGACAGAAGTGGTATCCATGTAACCATTATGGTTGGCCATGAATTAGTTTGACGCTCGAAGCCTGCAAGTCGGGCTTCATGGTTGTGAGGGTGCAAAGCAAAGCCATTCGTTGGTCTTCCATCTAACAAATTTCATTGACTCAGGCTAGGTTTATTCTTCAATTTCGACCAAAGCGTTCAACCCATCCGTTTGTACCCGGTTCTGATGCGCTGGTGAGCGTAAGGTGGCATCTGAGAAAATTGTTTGTTTCTGCGAAATATTCCCTTTTAAAACATGGCCCACGGTTAGTTGTCACCGTGCTACAGCAACAGTGAGATGTCCCTAGGTGCTCAAACAGAACGCTCGCCAGAGTCTTAAGATGGACGTCAGGAACAGAATCAACCTCCGACCAACGCGCATAGTGATCGACTATTGCTGAGATAAAAATCATGCTACTCTATAGTGACAAAAGACTCACAATGCCAAGATGCATATGCGCAAGTCAGCCGGCAGTAGATAATTATTTGCCAACAGGGGACGTAAAACTTAGCTTGTTCGAATTTTTAGCAAAAATGTGTATAGGTTCTAACGTTCTTTTGCATATCTGGTTTTAACGGTGAGTATTAAAAAGTTAATCTTACTGTGAAACAACTATAACTAAATGCCCAACGATCGTTCTTAATGCACCGGATGGGTAGACACCAAAGAGCTCACACTGTGTCAACCAACAAAACAACAGGACCAACATTCTAAGTGTTTAGTTCATTGCACAAGTTTGCGGATAGTTGTTAGCACTACTTTGAAGTTACTGTTCACGTGATTTGGTAACCAAAAGATGATAGAAAAGTTATGTGCAATCGACCAGCGGGAAACTATAAACGACAGCAGATCCTATACTTTGGCATTTCAGATTTGTGCGGATCTAACTATGTTTTTAGATCTGCAAGTTGTGCACTTGTTATTGTAAAGAACGGGTATTTTTACTGCTTGATATGGCTGACTCAAACCAGTGTTCGTCCGGGGCTTTGCGAAGTCAAATGCTGTCGTGGACTACGTTTGATGAGTGTGTATTAGTTAACTGGTTGCGGAGAAACTCATGCAAGTTGTACACTGAATAAAAAGCCATAAGCATAGTAGACTTCCATATAATATTGACTGGAACTTAATAACTGCTGGAAGACAACCCATCATACTATAAGTCAAGAAGTAGAGGATAGTGTAAACTTGACTGGTGAATTAATTACGTTAGGCGTATTGAGAGGAAAGTGAAATACATTTAAAAACCGAGAAAGCCGTAAAAAAAGAGGAACTTGAAAGAAATCTTTGAAAGGATTGTAAATCAGGTTGTTTTGATGTGTTATATCTGTCCACTGAAGTGTTTAGTTTATGCTTATTGCCTTAGGTTGCTCACGGAAATACTGGTAAACAGTGACTTAGAACAGTGCGAAACGTTAAAAAAACTTAAAGTCAAGCGCAACTGAAAAATTGGTTGGTGCATTTTGATTTGCTTACTGTGAGTATCTCATAGGATAGTTATCATACCATGTTTTCATGTTTCCATTCAGTTTAGGAAGAACAGAAGGTACAATTCAGTTGCTGTTAGTGACCAGTGTCTCAATCGGCGTGTGGTTTCTCCTAAAGGATCCCGGCTTCAGGCCTGTGTTTTTCCCGTCTTTGTCGGTTTGTTCTGTACACATGTTTCTGAGTACGCCTGCTATAGGAGGCCTGATATGAACTCAGTGCAACTTTCTCCAGTGAGGCAACTAATTGTACGCAGGTGCAAAACGCTTTTCTTCTCCTTGCCTAATCGACTCGCACCTTAGCCACGCCATTCTTCAAGTGGTTTACGCTTTAACTCTCTGATCCTTTTTGTAGACTGTTTCCAACGTAGCTACTCGGAAGCGTTGCACTGTACTTTCCGTTTGGGCGCTGGTTTTTGAGTGTCCGCGCCCGAGATGGCGGCAGCCCACTCACGCCTTCTTGTCTTTTCTTCTCTGTGGTTTGTTGCCGTTGCAATCACAGCACTAGGCGTGAACTAACTACTTCATATATTTCCAGCACATTGCTGGGAAGTTAGTACTGGTTTGCTTCTAAACCCCTACTGGTGTCGTCTAGTGTCGATGCCTGTTGGGACTACGTTTCGATTTGCTCTTCAGGAAAGGCGTTTTAAGTTGTTAGTGGACGGGGGACTAGCGCATACCCACTTGTGAGCCCACTTGTAAACCCACTGGTAGGCCCAACGTTACACGAATACGCAACCTTCTGTTCGGGTCACAGCGGGCTCACTAATATCGGGATGCTACCTCGTAGGTCCGCAAGCCCAAGGTTCCTTCTTCTGTTAACACGGAACGGAAGTCGTAATGAGAAGACGGCGAATCTGCAAACAAACTTTATTTATTGATTTACTCACCGTTCACAAGCAGACTTCAACGCAACAGTTAAAGGCGCTAGGGAGTTGGACGTGAGAGAACCTCAAGCACAACCGCACGGCAACCGCCAGAGAGGACGAATGTCGACGGAAACTCCAGTCGACCTTCAGAATTCAAACAAGCGTCAGACTGGTTGGGCGGCGTTCCCAACGGTGACAGCTAAAACATTGTTATCCTAGTGAATGTAGCCCATGATAGTGTTGTGAGCCAAGAACGCGGATGGCACAAGGATTGTTTATTCAGGAAAGCAACACGTGGGTTATGCGTTTCAACAAGACAACAAACGAAAACACTCATCTGTGTACGGTACTGGGCCCAGACCGTCACGGCTGCCACAGACGTCAATGCTTAGTTCCTTTACGTTCCCTTACGTACCAAGAACCATTTCATGCGATGCTGCACTCCAATGTTTCTTGTATTTTTCCTGCGGCTACTTCGATGTCAAAATATATGCTCTGGTTCCACTACTGAATAGCAGTGGTGTGAGTAGTATAGCATGATCGCTCCGCCTCACTACAGCAGTAAGGATGGCGCGGATTCACGATACAGCCACGACTAAGACTGCGATACCTACGCCAACACACTAACTTTGATGTTAGTGGTTTGTAGTAAATTTACATTCACAAGATAATGTGAACAGGCACGGTGGTACTGGTAAGGCAACTCTCACGTCGCAGGGAGTTTAGGATTTTGGGGACGTCGAAGGTGATCTCACTACATTTCTTGCAAACGCAGACGTTCGATGCATCCAGTGTTTAACCGTCACTACTTTTTATGTAGATAATGAAATAAAAACCCATGACCACTGCAATCTGACCATTTGACTCTGTTGGGCAGATCTGTTTGCAGCTTTTTGGCGTAGGATGGACCAACGTATTTTTATGTAGGCTAAACATCACTCATAGCTGATCACAGCTGTTACGTTCCGATAGACTTTCCAGTCTGATCCTCTCGAAAAAAAGCACTACAAATGGACTTCAGCCTTGTAGAAACTCGTCAGTGGTACACTTTCTTGCCGCGATAGAACCAGAACTCCAGCCACGATATCATAGAGCAAACATGATGACCGCTGCGCCATTAATCACCTTAGGTATAACTGAATCGTCATATGTAAATACTCAGTTCCACTTGTGCGCGAGTGGTGTTCAGGTTGTCCGAACGTCTTGAGGTGAAACAAAGTAACTGCCCTGTTTACACCAATCGATGTCTTCTTGACTAGGACTCCAGCCCAGGATGAAGTCACAGAAATTATTAACTCGTTGGTTATTGGAATGTCACAGCTGCAATCAATTGTAAGTGACGGTCAAGTCGGACTTGCGAAACGCCCTAATAGTCGTCAGTATTTTTGTGTCGAATTGAATACATGTTGTTTAAATAAAGTTGCTGAGCATTCAATGACACTCAGTTCACCTACATTAGGATAGTTCGTGATATATGTGCGTTTCTTCCGTGTAAATTGTAAAACGCATCGACTGACGTACAGTTTCTTTATAGTCAAGTATAAACTCAAAATAAACATTGTGAGTTGATTGCTTTTGCACTACCCATATCTTATGAGGAATATCAACAGTTCCTTATTAAAAATGTTGTAAATTAACACAAATTAAAAACTCGGATGCATCCATCACAGCAGTTGGTATAGGTATTTGTTAACCTAGTTTTCTAAAAGACACCATCGTAATTATTATAAAAGATAGTAATATATCAGTGGATCTCTTTGAGCAATAAGGAGAACAGAATGCCCTACTGAAGGCATCCAAAAATGAAAAGGAGGAAACCAAACTACCAGAAATAATCACATATACATCCGAAAATATAACATCAAGGTGCCTACACCTTGCAAACAAACAACCGAACTGTGAGTGAAAGTAAGGCGTCATCAGCAAGACAGCTTCCTTACGGCTTTCACTGCCCCGCGTCATTAAGTGCACTCACTTCACAGACAACTCGGCAAACAACGACCGCATTCACGCCATCTAACTCAACCTACAGTGGACAATCTCATTTTGCATGGTTTCATTTCTATACGCCAGGTAGTTTTCTGTCCATTTCACAATTTGCATTAGTCAGATAAAAGATATGCTCAATGTGCGACAGACGATCGGGTGTCATATTTATTACAAGACTTAATCATCTAAGTCTACGTAAACTTAACGATTGAAGAAGAGAAACCGTTTGACAATCCCTATTAACTGCTCGCTTTCTAACCTCTTCGGTGATTATCTGCGAAGCTGAACTTGCCGCAACTCATTCATTCGTATGATGTAAACAATGTATTGTTGGTTTGTTTGGTCTAGACGGGTTTTCATTTGGTCTCTTCTATTCATATACTCAGATTCATCTGTAGACTATGATTTCATTTTCTTCTTGGTTTGTAGAAGTTAAGAATTGATGTGACATACTGGCCTGCAGCAGCAGCTGCTGATAATCAACCATTTCCATGTCACTGCTATCTGTTGGCTACAGGTTTAATTGCAAGTGTAGCCGAGTGAAGGTCTTCATTTGACGTTTGTCATTTCGTTTCCGTTAATGAAGACTGCATGAAACTGGTGAATGTTGTAGTGGATATATCGCGGTTAATTTATTCGTGGATCACAAGTTGACCCAATTGCGATTGATCTAAACATTACATACAACTCAGGTACAAACAAAAGGCAAAAAATAGGTGGACATAAATGGAACTGATCCGCGGTAAGTCGTGGAGATGCGCTGGTTTGGAGTTTTGCTACAGTGAATGGAGATACTTCCAGTGAATTTGATCCGTCGTGCTGCTTCAAACAGATTTTAGACACGTAGCGAGGGTAATCGCGAAGACAGATAAATCCCGAGATTCCATAGAATGAACAGTTGATTTCGTTAGCCTTTATCTCCCCAACAATCAACACACAGACAACATGGAGAACGGAGAGAACGCACGGCTCGCGACCTTTGAGAAGCTGTGCATTTCCGATTCACACGGTTTGAACATTATACGTAAATGTAAACTTAGGAACGGTAAACGGTGCGTAAAACGATGAACTTTACAAAATATAAAATCCTGTATAAACGCTACACAACATTTCAATCAATCCAGTAAGATTCAAGTAACACAAATATGCGCAATTCAGGAAATGTTGACAGTAGAGTATATTATTTCGCATTTGTTTTCCAAGTACTTTGAAAGTGAACGATCAACAAATTGTCGAGAAGAGTTAGTCGGATAGTCAAGTCAGTTAATAGAAAGCTGGATATAATCAAGAGGAGAAAATCCGGTGGAATGCAAATTGAATTCCTGGAATGAAATGCGAGAGTCGTGCGGTTGTGTTGACCAATTTTTTTCCTTATAAGCGAATGCTTTAACCTGAAAAATGACAGAGGCTTAGATGTACATGATGAGTTGGATGATTTTGTTTGCTAAAACGTGTTAAAGTTAGAATAAAGGCATGGTTTTTCACTGCTCTCTCTGTCATTAATCAATACAAACCCTATTATCGTTTGACTGGCCTAATTCTACAAATGATTTTCTAGTTCATTCTAAGTTAATAGTAGATGGTTACGTTCTCCTGTATTGTTAGTAAGGTATCAGTCGTTTAGACTACTGCACCAAATCTATTCAGTTATACAAAACGTCAGTGATTAAAACAAAATCAGCCTGATAACTAAATAAACAACACGGCAACAGTAGTGGGAAGGTGAGGTGAGGAAAGTTCAAGCAAGAAATACTTTGGATGACGTAAAGATTGTAAAAGCCACGACCACGTGTGAACTGCTGAACATCAAGTGATGACAATGCGGATTGAGCAAGGTTGATTTTGCGCTGATGTCCCCATTTCATTTCGTAAGTCGCAAAAGATGGGTGGGAGTCAATAACTTCACAGTTAGGAGTCAATATTCTAATCACTGAGAACAGTCACCTATAACCGCTCTATTTTAGTGAGATACGATTCTTCACCTTAGAAGACGAATATAATCTATAGTTGCTTTTGTCAACCGTCCGACTGCCTCATTGCAGTGAAGCAAACTATGGATGTACCCATTTGATATCTGAGCTAAGGTGGCCCAAAAATATGCTCGTCACATTCATTAATCTTATTCTTTTAACGTTTTACTAAAAAAGCCGAATTCTTGTAAATTTTTCAAAAGTTGATTGCGTAGTTTTCTTTACGTCTGCACTACTTTTTAGTGAATACAGTTTTTGTGGTCTTTGGTTACATGGTTTAAGACTTCTATGCTGGCCTGTTACCTCTGCTTCTACAGATGAAGGTAATCATTGCTGATCTTTGTGTTCTCTTCAGTAGAGGTGGATTAAACCAGTAGAAGTGGGTTTGAGCAAAACATTCATTCCAGAGACATTTTTGATTCTTATATTCAGAATTATTCAACTGTGTAAAAGTTATTTTTTGCAAATGCTCGTTAGACTATTATTATTGCAGTACGCCAAGCTGTAGGACGTCAGTGATTCCATATCTTACTCGCAATTTTACATGAGAAAACCAACCTAACTATTGAAACATTCCCTTTCCTTAATTATTGCTTTTTTTGAAGTGCCACAATCCACTTGCCTGTTGCTTTTAAGTATTCCGTAGTCATTTGTATAATAGCTCTGATTGTTTTCACTTCCTCATGGATGACGCAACGCCTGACCCGACTTACAAGTGAGTCCTCTGCTACTGTCTGATTATATTACATCAAGCCACAGGGGTAGCATTATGGTACATTATGGTTTTCCATTCCCATGGTTACCATATTTTCTTGAATTTTGTGGATATGTGTCTGACTGCTGAAGGCAGCACAAATGTTAGGTAGGTTTGATGTTTGTGTACGTGTTCACTGTAGCAGTTCAGACTTTTGAACATCATCCCAGCTGACTCGCGTGTAACTGGTTAATGTTTGGAGGAAAGACAGAACAGCAAAGACCTGAACAGCAACATGGGGTACAAGCTTATAAGAGAAGCAAAACCCATTTTTATAGAGAAACAACGTTTACGTCAGTGGTTCTTAGTGAGTGACAATCACGCCACGCTTTGAAGAACCAATCTGTTATCGCTTTCTATCACCTTGATTCAAACAAGTAAACTGTATAAAATAGATGCACGTTCAAACAAGTTGTAATCACTACCGAAGGGCTTACGTACGCACCGTGATGCTTACTTCTACAAACAAGCCAAAGACTTGGAGAAAGCAGTTCTGTCGAGGAATAACCCGGTGTCGTTTTCCTTGATTCGGGGGTGCACCGGCGGTTGGCAAGATGTTAATGAGACTGTGTGTGAAAAGTTGGCCCAGGAATTTGCAGCATGTTGCAGTGAATTGACAAATGGGATAAGCACTTCGAGAAAAAGTTTAACTGACATGAGCCACCTTATTCATTTATGCATGATGAGATTAGTTATGACATTCCGGATTATCAGTTGGAGGAAACTGAAGTGGCTTTGGAGCTCAACATTTTGAGACGTAATAAAGCCCCAGGTCCGGCCCTTGTTTCTTCAGTGTTTTTCAGAGGTGGTGGTGAACTATTATTGTCTGAAATGACTTCATTCTTCCGCTCCACATGAAAAAAGGTGCTTCATGATTGGCGTTTAATAACAGTTACTCTTATTTTCGAAACAGGTGCCAAAACATCACGTCATAATCACTAACCTTATACAAATAAACTGGACGTAGCAGACAGTCGACAATTTAACTGTCTGACGTTAATCGACTCCAATTTCGCCGGCAAAAACTTTTAAATAAGTTTTGATTGGCTGCCTCTCACAAACCACTCTTTGCAGTCAGACAATCAAATCACGTCCACGGCACCCGATTTATCGTCCGACTTTCTTAAACAAAAGTTTAACTACTACTCCCTTGACACCAGCCAATGAACCCATAGATCACATTTTTTTCCGTTTTATGTTTTCCGTGAAATCCAACTGCAGACGCGTTTTTAGTCGGTTGCTGATGATAACTAGCTAAAGTTATTTACTTGTGTGAAAAATTTCCGTTATTTCATAGTAAACAAAACAGGACAAAATATGGTATTAGTAATCTTCATCAAGGAATTAAAATATGTGGTAGTACGGTCAAATTGGCAAAATCTAGAAGATGATTAGTCATAGTGATCGGAAACAAAGCGTTCGATCGTTGAAAGCTATCATTGTAAAGCTACATGAATCCCACATATATATCATATAACCCATGATCAGTTATCATTATGAGCCTGTCAAGAGAGGAGAATTCGGTTGTGACCACGACATCAGCAAATTGTATATGACATGCACTAGTGGTCAGCTCCAACAGAAGAGGATCTCGAGTCCGATGGTTATTTTCTAAACAAATGGATAGAACGGACATTTATTGTATGAAAGCTGTTGTTCTCATCATATCAACAAAGTTCTCGATTACTCACCACTACTGGAAAATTCGTTTAACCAATCAAAGAAGGTGACTGTAGGATTGAATGGCGATTGATCCGACTTCGGATGAATAAAATCACTTTCAGGACAGCAGTAACTTCTGATATTTGTCAACTGGTCTCTTTTAATGATTTTTAGCCTTTTTATTAAAGTTTTCTTCTGCCACTGCTGAAGTCAGCAGCGGCTCTAGACACAGTACCCTCGGGTCTAGCTTAAAATGTTGTGATGATGAGGATTCGGCTGTAAGTAACACGAGCTGTGGTTGAAATTGTGTGCAAAATAAGTACTGTAAATAATCAGATCATAGAATTAACTCTGCAGAAAAATAGTAACATTCTGTATGTTCTCCTCGATTGTGAAACACGTAACAGAGGCGAAACACAAGAAAAAAAGGAACTAAGCCATTAGTCCACGCGCACACCAGCTAAACACCGGCAAAGATCTTCAGCCATAAATTCATGGTAGATATCCTTCTGCACACAGAAGACGTGTTACACATGGCAAGTGATACGCCGAATGAGTTATCGGTGACATATTGACACTCGGAAAGCGTTCGATTGATCTATTTCATGACCGGGTCTCCGGTGGTGATCGGGGATTGGGGAATTCGTATGGTGCTAGTTAGCGAGGTCCGCACATTATGTTCTTGAAACGTTTGGGAGTCTTCTTCCATAACATGAGGAGCAGGGTCGACCAGTTCCATCCACGTGGACTCCAACTCAAAGTCAGATGAACTGAAAAATGTAATGCGAAGTGGGTAGGTTTGAGTACAGACCTTGATGGTTTTGGTAGTTATGCACTCCCCTTCCGTCTATGTTATTCCTGATCAGGGTTCGTTGTTTTCTTCACAACTGTATGACAGCGAAGGATCAGCGTGAACCATTGATGTAGTGCTTTCCTGAATGAAGGTGATAGTGATGGTGCAAGCATTCATTTGGGAGAGCACTAGTTGCCTGATGTGAGACAGCGAATGCAAGGTGACTGTGCTATATGGTCGTTGCGTGTACTATTCGAACACCAGATATGAGAAGATTAGTGCGCACCAACTTTCGTGATGCGACCTGTTTTTGTTAACTTGAAACTTTGCGTTTGGCATAACATTCCCTGATTTTTAACGGGAAACCTTCAGCGGTCAGATTTCAGTCCTCAATCTCGGGCATCCCAGCCATGTGGAATTATTCCAGAATTGACAGTCTTTTTGTTTGCTAACTATACAATTTCTCAGATAAGTGGGCTAGTTGTTCAGTGTTCGACAAACGAAGGAAGAACAGAATGCCTACTGAGGCAATCCAAATGAAAAGGAGGAAACCAAACTACCAGAAATAATCACATATACATCCGAAAATATAACATCAAGTTGCCTACACTTCGCAAGCAAACAACCAAACCATGAGTAAAAGTAAAGCGTCATCAGCAGGACAGCTTCTTGGCGACATTCAATGTCCCGCGTCATTAAGTGCATTTAATTCACAGATAACTCGGTCAAACAACGACCGCATTCACGCCATCTAACTCAACCTACAGTGGACAATCTCATTTTGCATGGTTTCATTTCTATACGCCAGGTAGTTTTCTGTCCATTTCACAATTTGCATTAGTCAGATAAAAGATGTGCTCAATGTGCGACAGACGATCGGGTGTCATATTTATTACAAGACTTAATCATCTAAGTCTACGTAAACTTAACGATTGAAGAAGAGAAACCGTTTGACAATCCCTATTAACTGCTCGCTTTCTAACCTCTTCGGTGATTATCTGCGAAGCTGAACTTGCCGCAACTCATTCATTCGTATGATGTAAACAATGTATTGTTGGTTTGTTTGGTCTAGACGGGTTTTCATTTGGTCTCTTCTATTCATATACTCAGATTCATCTGTAGACTATGATTTCATTTTCTTCTTGGTTTGTAGAAGTTAAGAATTGATGTGACATACTGGCCTGCAGCAGCAGCTGCTGATAATCAACCATTTCCATGTCACTGCTATCTGTTGGCTACAGGTTTAATTGCAAGTGTAGCCGAGTGAAGGTCTTCATTTGACGTTTGTCATTTCGTTTCCGTTAATGAAGACTGCATGAAACTGGTGAATGTTGTAGTGGATATATCGCGGTTAATTTATTCGTGGATCACAAGTTGACCCAATTGCGATTGATCTAAACATTACATACAACTCAGGTACAAACAAAAGGCAAAAAATAGGTGGACATAAATGGAACTGATCCGCGGTAAGTCGTGGAGATGCGCTGGTTTGGAGTTTTGCTACAGTGAATGGAGATACTTCCAGTGAATTTGATCCGTCGTGCTGCTTCAAACAGATTTTAGACACGTAGCGAGGGTAATCGCGAAGACAGATAAATCCCGAGATTCCATAGAATGAATAGTTGATTTCGTTAGCCTTTATCTCCCCAACAATCAACACACAGACAACATGGAGAACGGAGAGAACGCACGGCTCGCGACCTTTGAGAAGCTGTGCATTTCCGATTCACACGGTTTGAACATTATACGTAAATGTAAACTTAGGAACGGTAAACGGTGCGTAAAACGATGAACTTTACAAAATATAAAATCCTGTATAAACGCTACACAACATTTCAATCAATCCAGTAAGATTCAAGTAACACAAATATGCGCAATTCAGGAAATGTTGACAGTAGAGTATATTATTTCGCATTTGTTTTCCAAGTACTTTGAAAGTGAACGATCAACAAATTGTCGAGAAGAGTTAGTCCGATAGTCAAGTCAGTTAATAGAAAGCTGATATATCAAGAGGAGAAAATCCGGTGGAATGCAAATTGAATTCCTGGAATGAAATGCGAGAGTCGTGCGGTTGTGTTGACCAATTTTTTTCCTTATAAGCGAATGCTTTAACCTGAAAAATGACAGAGGCTTAGATGTACATGATGAGTTGGATGATTTTGTTTGCTAAAACGTGTTAAAGTTAGAATAAAGGCATGGTTTTTCACTGCTCTCTCTGTCATTAATCAATACAAACCCTATTATCGTTTGACTGGCCTAATTCTACAAATGATTTTCTAGTTCATTCTAAGTGAATAGTAGATGGTTACGTTCTCCTGTATTGTTAGTAAGGTATCAGTCGTTTAGACTACTGCACCAAATCTATTCAGTTATACAAAACGTCAGTGATTAAAACAAAATCAGCCTGATAACTAAATAAACAACACGGCAACAGTAGTGGGAAGGTGAGGTGAGGAAAGTTCAAACACGAAAATATACTTTGGCATGACGGTAAAGATTGTAAAAAGCCACACACGACTCACGGTGTGGAACTGCTGAACATCAAGTTGATGACAATGCGGATTGAAGCAAGGGTTGATTTAGCCCCCCCCCCGGGGGGGGGGGGGGGGGGGGGGGGCGAAGGGCGGCCCGCATCACAACAACCTCTGACATGACATCACCCCCCAAAATATATAACTCAAACACAATATACCAATACAACCACAACCGTACCCAACCACCGACACACCACAAACAAACGCAACAAAACATAAAAAAATCACAAACGCACCACAACAAGCCACCCTACCATATGCCCGCCAAAAAGGAGGTGGGTGGGAGTCAATAACTTTTCACAGTTTTAGGAGGTCCAATTATTCTAATCACTGAGAACAGGTTTTCCACCTTTATAAGAGCCGCCCTTCTATTTTAGTGGAGATCATACGATTCTTCCCCACCTTAGAAAAGACCGTAATATAATCTACTAGTTGCTTTTTGTCAACGCGTCCGACTTGGCCCTCATTGCAGTGAACGCAAACTATGGAGATGTACCCCCATTTTGATATCTAGTTAAGGTGGGGCCCAAAAAATATGCCTTCGTCACATGCATCATAATCTTTATTCTGTTTTTAACGTTTGGGCTACTAAAAAAGCCGAATTCTTGTAAATTTTTCAAAAGTTGATTGCGTAGTTTTCTTTACGTCTGCACTACTTTTTAGTGAATACAGTTTTTGTGGTCTTTGGTTGCATGGTTTAAGACTTCTATGCTGGCCTGTTACCTCTGCTTCTACAGATGAAGGTAGGGTTATGGGTGGGGGGTAATCATTGCGATCTTTTGTGTCTCTTCAGTAGAGGTGGATTAAACCAGTAGAAGTGGGTTTGAGCAAAACATTCATTCCAGAGACATTTTTGATTCTTATATTCAGAATTATTCAACTGTGTAAAAGTTATTTTTTGCAAATGCTCGTTAGACTATTATTATTGCAGTACGCCAAGCTGTAGGACGTCAGTGATTCCATATCTTACTCGCAATTTTACATGAGAAAACCAACCTAACTATTGAAACATTCCCTTTCCTTAATTATTGCTTTTTTTGAAGTGCCACAATCCACTTGCCCGTTGCCTTTTTTAAGTATTCCGTTTTAGTCATTTGTATAATAGCTCTGATTGTTTTCACTTCCTCATGGATGACGCAACGCCTGACCCGACTTACAAGTGAGTCCTCTGCTACTGTCTGATTATATTACATCAAGCCACAGGGGTAGCATTATGGTACATTATGGTTTTCCATTCCCATGGTTACCATATTTTCTTGAATTTTGTGGATATGTGTCTGACTGCTGAAGTGCAAACAAATGTTAGGTAGGTTTGATGTTTGTGTACGCGTTCACGGTAGCAGTTCAGACTTTTGAACATCATCCAGCTGACTCGCGTGTAACTGGTTAATGTTTGGAGGAAAGACAGAACAGCAAAGACCTGAACAGCAACATGGGGTACAAGCTTATAAGAGAAGCAAAACCCATTTTTATAGAGAAACAACGTTTACGTCAGTGGTTCTTAGTGAAGTGACACATCACGCCCGACGCTTTTGAAAGAGACCCAGATCTGTTATCCGCTTTCTATCTACCTTGATTCAAACACAAGTAATCTGGTATATAAAATAGATTGCACGTTGCAAAAGCAATGTTTTGTGAGATCACTGAACCGAAGGGCTTTACGGTACGGCACCGTGATGCTTACTCTACAAGACCAAGGGCGCGCAAAGACTTGGAGAAAGCAGTTCTGTCGAGGAATAATCCGGTGTCGTTTTCCTTGATTCGGGGGTGCACCGGCGGTTGGCAAGATGTTAATGAGACTGTGTGTGAAAAGTTGGCCCAGGAATTTGCAGCATGTTGCAGTGAATTGACAAATGGGATAAGCCACTTTGGAGAAAAGTTTAACTGACATGAGCCACCTTATTCATTTATGCATGATGAGATTAGTTATGACATTCCGGATTATCAGTTGGAGGAAACTGAAGTGGCTTTGGAGCTCAACATTTGTTGAGACGCTAGATTACAAGAGCCCCATGGATCCCGGCCCCTGTGTTTCTTCATGTTTTTCAGAGGTGGTGGTGAACTATTATTGTCTGAAATGACTTCATTCTTCCGCTCCACATGAAAAAAGGTGCTTCATGATTGGCGTTTAATAACAGTTACTCTTATTTTCGAAACAGGTGCCAAAACATCATGTCATAATCACTAACCTTATACAAATAAACTGGACGTAGCAGACAGTCGACAATTTAACTGTCTGACGTTAATCGACTCCAATTTCGCCGGCAAAAACTTTTAAATAAGTTTTGATTGGCTGCCTCTCACAAACCACTCTTTGCAGTCAGACAATCAAATCACGTCCACGGCACCCGATTTATCGTCCGACTTTCTTAAACAAAAGTTTAACTACTACTCCCTTGACACCAGCCAATGAACCCATAGATCACATTTTTTTTCCGTTTTATGTTTTCCGTGAAATCCAACTGCAGACGCGTTTTTAGTCGGTTGCTGATGATAACTAGCTAAAGTTATTTACTTGTGTGAAAAATTTCCGTTATTTCATAGTAAACAAAACAGGACAAAATATGGTATTAGTAATCTTCATCAAGGAATTAAAATATGTGGTAGTACGGTCAAATTGGGCAAAATCTAGAAGGTGATTAGTCATAGTGATCGGAAACAAAGCGTTCGATCGTTGAAAGCTATCATTGTAAAGCTACATGAATCCCACATATATATCATATAACCCATGATCAGTTATCATTATGAGCCTGTCAAGAGAGGAGAATTCGGTTGTGACCACGACATCAGCAAATTGTATATGACATGCACTAGTGGTCAGCTCCAACAGAAGAGGATCTCGAGTCCGATGGTTATTTTCTAAACAAATGGATAGAACGGACATTTATTGTATGAAAGCTGTTGTTCTCATCATATCAACAAAGTTCTCGATTACTCACCACTACTGGAAAATTCGTTTAACCAATCAAAGAAGGTGACTGTAGGATTGAATGGCGATTGATCCGACTTCGGATGAATAAAATCACTTTCAGGACAGCAGTAACTTCTGATATTTGTCAACTGGTCTCTTTTAATGATTTTTAGCCTTTTTATTAAAGTTTTCTTCTGCCACTGCTGAAGTCAGCAGCGGCTCTAGACACAATACCCTCGGGTCTAGCTTAAAATGTTGTGATGATGAGGATTCGGCTGTAAGTAACACGAGCTGTGGTTGAAATTGTGTGCAAAATAAGTACTGTAAATAATCAGATCATAGAATTAACTCTGCAGAAAAATAGTAACATTCTGTATGTTCTCCTCGATTGTGAAACACGTAACAGAGGCGAAACACAAGAAAAAAAGGAACTAAGCCATTAGTCCACGCGCACACCAGCTAAACACCGGCAAAGATCTTCAGCCATAAATTCATGGTAGATATCCTTCTGCACACAGAAGACGTGTTACACATGGCAAGTGATACGCCGAATGAGTTACCGGTGACATATTGACACTCGGAAAGCGTTCGATTGATCTATTTCATGACCGGGTCTCCGGTGGTGATCGGGGATTGGGGAATTCGTATGGTGCTAGTTAGCTAGGTCCGCACATTATGTTCTTGAAACGTTTGGGAGTCTTCTTCCATAACATGAGGAGCAGGGTAGACCAGTTCCATCCACGTGGACTCCAACTCAAAGTCAGATGAACTGAAAAATGTAATGCGAAGTGGGTAGGTTTGAGTACAGACCTTGATGGTTTTAGTAGTTATGCACTCCCCTTCCGTCTATGTTATTCCTGATCAGGGTTCGTTGTTTTCTTCACAACTGTATGACAGCGAAGGATCAGCGTGAACCATTGATGTAGTGCTTTCCTGAATGAAGGTGATAGTGATGGTGCAAGCATTCATTTGGGAGAGCACTAGTTGCCTGATGTGATACAGCGAATGCAAGGTGACTGTGCTATATGGTCGTTGCGTGTACTATTCGAACACCAGATATGAGAAGATTAGTGCGCACCAACTTTCGTGATGCGACCTGTTTTTGTTAACTTGAAACTTTGCGTTTGGCATAACATTCCCTGATTTTTAACGGGAAACCTTCAGCGGTCAGATTTCAGTCCTCAATCTCGGGCATCCCAGCCATGTGGAATTATTCCAGAATTGACAGTCTTTTTGTTGCTAACTATACAATTTCTCAGATAAGTGGGCTAGTTGTTCAGTGTTCGACAAACGGTGCCTTTTTCCAACGGTTCACTACTGCTGCCGCAAAGGGCGATTGTACATTACTTCTCAGATGGTGAGGATTGTTTCAAGTTCTCAGAAATCCGTGGATCCAAGATCTTTTTCGTCGCCCCTATAACTTCAGCAGATACGAATAATAAGCTATACAAAATTGTAATCTGGCCGAAGCAAGTAAAAACATGAGATAAAAAGTGTAGACGATGTACAGGGAAAACAAAGAACACATGAGTAAGTATCCACAGATCAGTAACACAGATGCTGATTTGCAAACTTTGTATTTAGAAAATGTGTGCTGGGCATAATCTAGTTATATGGTAGACCAGCTATGAGGTCGGTTAAACTCAGTCCGTGTACCTAGTACTGTTGACAATGCCATGACCGTTATATAGCCTCTGCTACTCTAACCAACTGAACATTCACAAACAGTTGCTGCTTGATAAGCAGAGTTGGTATTCTAAGATATGTCCGGATAGCAAAAGTCGGTGACAGGAGATTATTCAGCCCAGCTATCAACACAGTGTCCATCATGAAGATAATTCGGTGAACTTATTCAGTTTCAACAAAGGTCACAGTTCACTAATGCTTTGGGGACATCGCGAGGTCAAAACCGACATTCCGTGAACATTTTAACATCCAGTAGACCAGTCTCAGTCATTCGCTAATCGCTAAAATGTAGTTTTATAATGTGTAGACGGGATAAAGGGCATTCACAGACATATGAAATGGAAATACCATGTGATAAAATCGGGCGCCTAATATAGTTACTCAAATTTCTACAAGTAATATGCTATCGCTTAAGAAGACGAATTGTAACTCTAGTGATAACGAAATGGTCAATGAACATTTGACGATAATTGTAATTTTATCGCCTTGACGAGGAATTACAAAAGACATTTTGAAGTTAATGTCCCCACCCGCTTGCAAGTTTCTGTTTTTTAACCTGCGGAAAGATGCAAAAAGTAGAAATGTTAACATTTCGTTTACTCTCATCAGTCGCAAACGTAAAACATGCGAGTTATATATGACACACAATAGAGATAGACAGGGTATGGACACGCACACAGTCACACGACATCACCACCTCCAAGGCAAGCCTATGAGTTGTTTCA
>LOND01005313.1:26366-37992 GCA_014220965.1 Paragonimus kellicotti
TGTGCGGTTGCGAAATACGTCGGTCGTTTGTGATTAGTAGGTCATCAGCCTACTCATAGTACACCGTCGGCGGAAGAGACAAGTAGGTTATATGAGTTATATCCATTTTATTCTTATTCACGTCAACCAACGACTACCATCGTTTGGCAACCCATCCACTCACATTTTAAGAATAGCAACAGCATACTTACACTTAGTAGTTGCAAAGGCCATACGAAACTGACCGACTGAATCCTCTAATCTGTCTAAGATATCCGAGGCCCTCGGCAAACCTTTGCAGATCGGAGCGATAACGCATAGATTTTCTATGTCTAGAAGTCAAGTACCTGTGAAAAATCTACACCACCATACTCGCAGATTGTCAGGGTTTAGTGCACGCGCACTAAGTCGTTTTTCCCAGATACGAATTCAGCGGACGTAAAATACTCAAAGGCCGTCGAGAGTAGAAATTGGATATTTATTGCACGAGATATGCAAGTGGTCTCTTATAGCGCCATAAACGGCACCAACATGCAATTTGGCTAAGAAAGTATGGGACCGGTCGTTGACGAGCGAATTAACCGGAAACGTGTGTGTAGTTCTGGTTCGCGCCGCCCAGTTCCATGGCATGCGGACAAACAATCGGATAGCATACATCATTCGAATTTTCTTAATAATCTATGCAAAATATGTAACAATGAGTTTTGGAGCTATTTTACACATCGTACCACTGACGGATCAGTGAAATCTCCAGGTCGCTACAAGGGCACACCCCGGGATCTCGTCTACTGAAAAGTTGAATAGGAAGAGGAAGCTGGACTACATTGTCACACTGCACTTGAGATGATGTGGGTTGGAGATAAGCTGACACATACCTTAACTCTGCTCGAGGTCTGACAGTAACTTGCCTACAGGGTATTCGCATACTTCTCCAACAAACCCTTCCTCGAGAGACAGTCCCACGGTGCAGCTCTTTCGACCGAACCGAAGGCCCCTCTGATATACAAGAAGACAACAACTGTTGGACTTATGTATGATTGGTGGAGTTCAAACATCTGGCGAAGTGTGAAGATGTGCTCAGTACAGCCAACAAAGGCGAAACCCAGCTTACTCCTCACGGATATACTGTCCGCACTTTTTGCTTAGTCTACGAAGTTCAGTGGATACGAACAAATTTGCCGCAGTGTGAATCGGGATGGTCTCCCTGTGCTTCGCACACGAAGTGCGTGAGTTCTTTGAAAATGGGGACGATGTTAGTCAAACCTCAGTCACTTGGAACAACTTAACTGATCCAGAATTTCTGGAACAGAGCCGTCAGCCCTTTAACCAAGGCTGAACCTGCATCTACGAAAAGGGCTGCAGGGGTTCTTCTGAGCCGGGTGCCTTGTGACATTTCCGGAATTTGAGCTCGGGCGAGATTTCTGGTTCCGAGGACGGAGAAACGTCAAAAGACTAATGATCCCAGACGAAGCCTGAGGATGTAGTCAATGACACGAGTGGCCAGTTGGATTGCTGTTGGAAGTGCTCGGCCCGGCGTCCTATGCATCATTGCAGATTACGAATAGGCTCACCACTGATTTCGGAGGCAAGCCCACTCACACCTTGCTTCTGGCTGCCCGTTGCTTGAATGAGATGCAACGGCTTTCGAGAGTACCCGGTAGTGCTGACTCGTTTCAACCTGATAACGCGTTGTGTCCACCAGGTTTCGCGATTCCTGTCATGGGTGCTTCCGGGGTTTCAAGCGTGCAACCTTGATAAATGAAGTGTACTCGCTGTTGGATGGAATATTCCGGAGAGCATCAAGACGTTCCACTGGCTGCAAAGAGACTCAGCGGTTGACAGTTAAACGAGCAGTACCGCATTTATGCATTGCATGCCGTATTCGTGCCCATTGTGCTTCAATGTCGTCTAGTGGATCAGGATTAGAGGCAAGCGCACACTGGTAAGCGTGAAGCGCCTGTTTTTGTCAGCTTAGGCACTTCAATTTGTAGTTGATGGCGAAGTGGCCTCCATCAAAGCGCAGTGCGAACTTGGTACATAACAATGCATAATCAGAATCCACGCAGGTGCTCCTGATTGCCTTGCAATTTTAGAAACAGCCACACCGCTGATAGCTGACGCCTGTGTGGTCAATTTGTGTCTATGGTTGGTTCGGTGATGGAGATCACCAGGTGGCGCATTGATGTCCAGAGAGTAGAAAATTAGTGCTTCCAAGAAACCGGTCGTTATCAGCATAGGACTGCAACAGACGTTCACCGTTGTTTTGTTCAACGGGCACCTTAACAATGTGGGTCATCTAGGTCACGCTCGTTATCGCCTAACTTGCCTACCTGAGCATTCAAGTCTCTAGCCAGTACTACAATATTCCGTGCTCCGCATGGTGTGCACAGGGTTGATGAACTTGTGCTAACCATCAACTCTGACTCTTTCTGGACTACTGTTTGCGAGAGCATATATAGCACCAACAAACATGGCCGTATTTGCGAAGGAACCTCTCGATGATCGGACCGTCCATTCCAGTTTGAAAGCTCAAAGGCGGCTATTGATGAGTATCCAGTCAAACAGCGCCTTTTATGCGTATGCGCAGACCTTTAATTCAGGCCAAAGGTCGAAACAACGGAAAGTGACCAATTGGAATTTAGTTCAGAAGGTCAACTTACTCCGCTATATATGGGCAGGCATCCACCACACTTCACCTAAACCCACGTTCAATCCTATACGTTGAAACACTTACGAACTGATGATCTCACCTCGTTTGGTGATGAAATACTTGCAACCTAAATGCAAAGCTCGGCGAATATCCCAATACCTGGGCAATCAGAGCGTTAGAACGAGTCACGTTACAGGAGACATCAGAAAGTAAACACTAGAAAACAATTCAGATAACGTACATGTGTTCGATCGTGCGACTGCAATCTCATTATCTGAGTGAAATAATACAGATCAATCCACCCGAAGCCGGATCGATCAGTCGATATGACGTGATTCGTCCTGGCTGCTTCGTTAAGAGATGCGCCTCCTAACAGTGTTCACCTCTGACCATGGCCTACTCAAGTCTTAACTACACTAGCAAACACTTCGTTATTTCTTACTTCTTATGAGAAGCAGTAGGATAGTCTGTACATATCGCTAGAGGAATCACAAATTATTGGTAAGCAATAGAGATTTTCTGGTATTATGGAATTGAACCTCACTCACAACTGATCACAACTTTCGAATTCGCATAGACTTTCTAATTAGCCTCCTTCGAAGGGAAACACCATACTCAAATTTTGCTCTTGCTAGAGTTAATCGGTTGTATGCATCACTGATCGCTACTCAAAAGCGAAAATGGTTCAGCACTCAGCCGGGACAATTCGTTCGTGTCTACTGCCACATAAGTTAGAACGCTAGCCTATTAAGACGGCGGCCGGAGTTCAAACCCCGTTCGTAATAAGAGCAGGCACTATTGATAGGCTTTAACAACAGCGAAACTCCAGTCTAATGCTTCTTTTTAGAAAAGGCTGCCAAAAAGTCTATAAATTGTAGATGAGACCCAATTGTGAAAAGTCAGGGCTTCGGCTGGATTCGAACCAGCGACAGAAACACCATGCCTGAACGCGGCAAGCGCTCTACCAGCTGAGCTACGAAGCCACGCCAGAAGCTCGGAAATTTCACATTTGGACTCGGTTACCCACCCGCCCACTATCTCATATGGAATCCACCAAATGATCCAGTGGACCGACTGCCCTGGCAGGATTTCTCAAACAGTTCACGCTGGAATCCACCAACGCCACTGTTGAGCATTGAAATTTCCGAGCTTCTGGCGTGGCTTCGTAGCTCAGCTGGTAGAGCGCTTGCCGCGTTCAGGCATGGTGTTTCTGTCGCTCGGTTCGAATCCAGCCGAAGCCCTGACTTTCACAATTCGGTCTCATCTATAATCATAAAATCTGCCAAACTACTTATTAGTAATCTATTGAATTGTGACAGGCGCGATCATTTTTGAATCACGTTCATTTTGAACCTGACCAAATGCCTGACTGCTCCCACATGGTTTGTTACACAACCTCACTAATCTAATGAGCCCTCCCTAAGTTGATCAAGCATTTAAATTCATTTGTGGTATTCAAACGTAGAATTAAGAAAAAGTGGCTTCCCAAACAACGTGACTTCTGAGTTGCACACGTTAGAATGAAAATCTTGAGTTAATGTTATTCCCGTTTGATAAGGTTGAACAGAAACATGTGATATAGTTTATTCGGAGTATCGAAAACCACTAATGACCTCATTTCGTATTCCTGAACTGCTCAATTTGTTCGACGAATGGTACGTTTATTTAAATAACTCAACTTTAGGTTTTGACAGTTGAATACATCTCCACAATTTGTACGAGAACAGTAGTGATTTGCATACACACTGAAACGACAGTTTAGTGTTTTGTTTGGAGTGGGTATAGTTACGAAATTTCGAATTGTAAATGAGTGTCAAACAATTGGGTTTTGTGAACAACATACTATAAAAGCGAATCCGAGAGATGTGTTGAACTTCAAAAATTCTCTCGGTAATGATGTTTCCACTATTGTGGTTAACAGTTATTTTAAGTCTCGAACTGTACGCAGGCAAGTACTGTTTTTAATATAGATTCTTGCTTCCTAATAACTGCTACAATTGCCCATCATATTCTTTCGCTGTAAATATTCTCAAATACATTTGTTTGCTTGCAGGTGGACAGCGCTTACGTTCTTTACATGGTAATGTCTATCACGGCTATTATCCACTGTTATGCTGTCCTTACGACAGTTAAGTTGCTTTGAATTTTCATGATCATAATTTTCGTCTGTTTTTTCCTATTCTCCTCTTTCATGTCAGCATGCTTGTTCCTTGTATTGATATCATTCTGAACGAGGTAGCATTCTGTTCCAAGCCGTATGTTAACTAATACGTTCGTTCCTTAATCTCAACTTGTTTTCTGTTAGCGATATACACACCTGCCGAAAATATTTATGCTGGTACCTACAAGAGCTGTATGGGTGAGTACATGCTGCATAACATGTTCTCAATAACATTCAACGAAACAGAATGATTCAAGCTATCTCGGAAAATTTATCTTCAAGATGAAATGTTGTATACGTATTATGTTTACACTATAGTTTCGTCTGAATACTAAACTCATATAGCAGTCATGATGAGGTTGGTTAATAAATTCAATTGTGCTCGACAGTTCTAAAAACTTGACAATATCCCCGTCGAATAGCATGACAATCATAAAAATGAACGTCCAAAACAATAGCAAGTATTGCCTTTGTCAGTAGCCAATACACAAAGTTAGACGAGCACATGCGCCTGTAATAGACGGTTCTTTCAAAGCCAAGATTCTCGTCAAACCGTTCGTTATTCATCTAATTTTCAGTTGTCAATAACTTTGGTAGGGCCTGTTTGTGTGCGTCTGTATGAAACAGATATTCGGCATTAGGATTCTTCACCTTAAAAATACTCACGCAGACTTGAGACATAGGTTAGTGTGAGGTCTACCATACACGATTTTTGTAGAACGTTGTTCAACTAAGTTCTGTTGTACAGTTATGGTATGGCTGACTTTGGTAAAATAAATATCCTGCCCTAATACTGGACCAAAATTTTAAAACTTCAGAGAAATGTGAAGATGTCCTTTGGTACAGGATGATGTCTCGCTGTCAAGGTGAGCACTTCTGCTTTCTCTCACTATTAATGCAAGTATTCAACAGAATGTTTGATTAGTTCAGTAGAACTATGATTAACCAACTTGGAATGGCACATTTTTCAATTTCAGAGAAGTGTCTTAGTGAAAGTTGCACTGTGTGCCTGGGTGAGTAGATTTTCATTTGAGCGGGCCTAGCCTGAATCTGTTTAGTTATGTATGTTGTTTTGAACTGAGGCATTATTAACAAATATACGTGGCATATCTAACGGACATCTTTCATAACAGACAATTTTTTGATTGACCGTTTGCTGGTTGAACTTACAACACAATATATGCCGCAACACACCGGATTTGATGAGCTCATGAGAAATACACGAAACGTTGTTATTTGAATCTAAAAATATGAAACTCAAGCTTTGATATTCAAGTGTATGGATCAAATTTATAAGCTGTCTTCAGCTTCAACGAATACATGCTTATGACCGTGAGAGTGCGCCCAAGACCGGACACCGTTTCTTCACACCAACTTGTTTGTTGCCACAGGTATATCATACACACGTTTCATCCCTTTCCACCTCAAACTTTTAGTCAACGTTTCCACGTTTGAGCGTTTTAACTGCTAAATTTGACATCGCCTCAAGTCGAACCCGAGACGTTCGTCTGCAGATTACTTTTACTCATATGTTGTCAGTAGAAGAACAATTTTTTAAAATAAAATAAAAATTAGTTTGGCAGACTGTCGGGAAATGGTTGATTCGATTAGAAAACCACTGACTTCCCGAAAAAGTTAAAACTTGACAAAAAGTTATGAGGAGGTGGATTAAGTGTTATCAGATGTCTGATGATTGTGAGCGTGCTCACAGTATTGGTTGTTCAAGAGAGATATACAACCGAGAACGACAAAAACGGATATTTCCATATGCAATCGTGGGATGTGCAACTAGTACGAGTTATCGGATTGCGTTTTTAGTGGTCTAAGAATTACGTCATTTTTGACTGTCCGTCTCAGTCCTTAGACGTGAGCTCCAGTGGACATTTGTAACACTGTTCAGGGTGGCAAATTAATCAGAACTTAGCAAACCCGAGAGGCTTTCTGTTAGTTATAACAGACGAATTACCAAACTTTTTTGTTCTAAGTTTCACCGAAAAGAAACCAACGCGGGTTACTGAAAGGATTGTGACTAATCGTTAAACATCAGGCAGTAAACGTCAATTACGTTCTTTGATTGAGACATCATGACTAAAGTGAATTAGTCTGCATAGGTTTTCCTTTTTAGTGATTGTCAAACTTGGAAAACAGAATAAACATGAACCGTGGAAACCTAAGTAGAAACGGAATGTAATCCGATGAAGTGTTTTTATGGTAGCATGAGCTTGTGATCGTCAATTTAAACATCCTTGAGAAACTGACTAGAATTTGGTGATTCGCATCTCTACCTCCATCCAACGCAGATATGTGTACTCGAAATTACCAACCGGTTGCTTGTGCGGGTGAGTTATTGTACAAACATAACAGAAAACTGAATATCACTGGGACTGCATTGCGCAACTCTGATCGTAAATTGTGATGACTGCAGTAGTTTACCTCCACTTTTTAAGATCAATGTCAGGAACGGTTCGGAGCATGTGGTGAGTATATGCCCCATAGTGTAAGTGATGAGTTATGTTATTTTACTAACATACCTGTTTTTGTTGTAAACTTATTTTAGACGGTGCATCTCAAACGCCACCGGTTAGTACATAGTATCGATAGAAGTATTCGAACCTGTATTTTGTGGGAGAGCAAGAGTGAGAGTTAAAACAAAAGTGATATTTTACTGAATAATGTTTAGTCCGTGTAACTACATGTATGTAGGCTCATGAACCCGGTAATACGGTACAGTGACTGAAACAACCTACCTCCTCACCCGAAAAAAGTACATTGCCTAGACAAAATTTTCTAGTGAAAGTAGAAATGAAAATAAAATCCACTGATTTCTAACAGAAAATCCACATGTGACTAAGCATCCCAGAACGAACACCTACTACATATTTGTAGTAGTAAGAAACAAACAGATGACACTTTAAATAATCTCGCAAACATGCTGATCATTTGAAAATATAATAGAAAGCGAGAATTTGGAATGCGATAACATGCTTCACGTGTAACAAATGCTCCGTAACTTTGTACGTCTCCATCACCTCGGAAAATGTATTCAAAGTAATTTTGAAAAGAAACTATCAACTTCTGTTTTTGACACACTTGAGTAGGGCAAATTTGAAATACTTGTTTATTAAATATCTAGAACGTAACCTCCTTAAGTCACGCAATCGAATGACTGTATACGAATGATTATATACGATAGATGATCGAGATAATTAATACATATGCTTACATTGACATCATCTTGACGGATACGAACCGGTAATTTCATGTTAGATCGCTCAATGCCATCCTGGTCGATAGAACAAATATACTTGCTGCGATATAACAAAAGGAAAGCTTTCAATTGTCAGCTTGTATCGTTCTCGGAATGACATATTTGATGACTATCAGATGGGCTCAGGTTACTTGACAATATATGTATTCCTGCAGTAAGTTTTAGGAACATGTCTGTAGGTGTTGGGAACAAACTACCAGTTATCAATCGCGTCATAGTCTGCGACGCAGTCAGTCAATTTCGACTGTGATCTCGAACTGAACACACATACCAAACGAAAACTAATGAAAAATATTGCACAGTGAACAAGCTCGTTTTCAGTGATTCATCATCAGGCTAAATACATCTAATTTATATCACACATTTTACAGGGGAACCAATGAGGGGATAAAATGGATAAATGTGTGATGTAAATACGATGTATTTAGCCTGATGATGAATAACTGAAAACGAGCTTGTTCGTTACACAGTATTTTTTATGACTACGCTGGGAATTTTTATGCGATACAAAATAATAAAATTCAACACAAGTTTGGAGTTTGTAAAGGCATGAGGGATAAATTTTCTGGTATTCAACCACAAGCCAGCAATGAGCGGATTGAAATCGTGATGGGATTGTGAGTAATAAAATTTAGTAATTTACCTTACGCAATACCGAACCACTGATGCTCGTTGCGATAGTACACATGGATATACAAACTCGTTAAATTTCAACTTACCGTGTGTTACATCAAGCACCACACAGTATATAGGTGTGAGGTAAAAAGTAGAAAACCAGACAAACGGAAATTACACTATGGAGAACAGTAAAATTACATTTAAATAAGGTTTTAGCACAAGCAAATGAACATGTGAAATGCGTAACAGACAACATTGAGGTAAAGGGAAAACCTGAAAATATACAAAATACAGCGGCCACGAGGAAGAACACAATGAAATAACCAACAATTAATTGTAGATTTAAATTGATTTGATTTGATAGGCAAGTGATCAGGATGTGAATTGTACAATGGCTGTTCACATGAGGTGTCTGATCCCTTGGTGTTTGATGGGTTCAAATTAGAAGTGGATCTGTTGGGACGCACGGAATTTGCTTGTTCGATTTGCAGCACGTGTTCTCCCTGAATTGGCATGTCTACTGACACTGAGTTTGGGCCGAGATTTCTGGCGATGCGTTGCACTCAGTTCTCCAGCGATGAGAATTAACTGGGAGCAGACGGAGTTGGCACACGACAGACAAGTTTGTATGCACCTGAACGGTGATTTGCATCTCAGGTATGATGAGTTGGTTTAGTCTGGATGCGCTCACGTCAGTTGGACTGCACTACACTCAGGTGTATGTGAAGTGCCACGGGTCATCCAGAAAACTGTGAGCATCTGTGAATTGTTCATATTTTCCGATCAATCTGTCCCACTCGTGTAGCCTTGTTCATCTGGCGCTGATCCACAATGTGGCTTAGTCATCATGAATGCATTTGCTTAAATGTTTGTCACCATTTCACTGCACACATGATTACTATTAAAAATCACTTTGTAGACGAGAATATCAACCAAGAAACGCGGTGAGAACTAGAAGCAATGATTCGTGTTGCCAGACAGACCATTTATCTGTATTGCACAGTTCAATGTATGCACCATGTCAAGCTATGAGTTGACTGTTGGTTGGCTCATCTCCCGTGTTGACGCTTGAGCTTACATTTGCGAATTGGAACGAGTGAGATTTGATTATGAGCATGTGATCAGGTTGTGGACAGTTGATCACTGCCTGTCTGTTACTTTTCTGTCTTTGTTTGCAAGCTTTTTTTCTATCTTAGTTGACGGTGTCAGTTAGAATCCATCTTAATCATCTAGATTGTTCGTGAAGCTCACTGCGTATCTGTCAGTTTGACACTGTTATCAACGGCCGAGTCCATTGCCATCAGATTCTACATCTCATGTCTGTGCGCCCAAAAGCGGCTCGTGGATAACTTATATCTCCTTTGGTCCAACTGTTCCAGTGGACTGTGATAATTTCGACGTCAACGATTTCAATTATCCGTTTGACTTTCCTAGGTAATTGTGGAAACCCGATGAGAGCTACCGAAAACAAGCGTTTGCGTGCGTATTGTCGACATTTGTTAAACTAGTGCAATCCATTGTTGGGGAGGACTTATGACGTTAATCACATTATGGATGTGTCATGTATACACTTCAGATGCACAGCACTAACTTACGTCCCCTTTATCAAAGGAATGGTGAGAGTGAGGGCCTGTCGTGTTCAGTGATCCCGCAAACCGTGTCCCCGGTCCAAGAGCCCATCACAAAACGCGGGGGTAATAGATGGAGGTAATGAGATCCGCATCGTACGCAAAAGCAGGAACGGATTACAAGCAATGAAACCGAATGCAAATATAATACACAGAAACGCAGACGGTCCACGCAAGATAGAACTGCGGATATGCGAGAACCGAGAGTACCGACACAGCAATTACCGTAGAAGAGGTACAGAAAAATTACGCAGTAATCAGACAAGATATGCGGACAAAGCAAACGCCGAGAAAACCTGTGTATTTTGCTGCACTCACAAGATTGATGATGTAATTGTCATGTCCGATGCGAGTGACTGGTGTCGATCTGACGTAGAATTTGAGTTACCGAATTGCGAGTTAATTGAGATTAGATTTGCGAGACGAATTGAATGTTTGTTTATTCCCGATGGTATGATTGAGTTTGCTATGCGATTGAACAAGACGGTTCGGTGTAGGAGGTGGTCAGTTCAGTTTAACCGTTTGGGACATTGAGGTGAATATGAGTTCCCGCTGGTCACATGGAACACTGTGAGCATGTGTGGATTGTTTATTTTCCTTTCCCGATCGAGCTGTCTCATTGGTGGACTGTTATTTCCGATGCAGTCATCAGAAATGTGACATATCAACGGTGAATACATTTGGTTGTTTGCCCGTGACTGCGTTTCTGTGCACTTGCTCATTATGACTTTGCCCTTTGCAGTCTCAGTCATCCGCGCGAACACCAGGTGTGTTTTTACGGTATACTTGTGTATTTGCCTGTTGTTTTTGTGTACATTCGTTTGCAATGTCAACTCGTTTGCTTCGTGACCGTCGCTCGCGTGATTCATCGCGAATACGGCTGGTTTATATCCTAACTCGTTCACTAGTTTATTGTCATGTGTGTACAGGTTGCATACCATGGTTGAGCGTTCCCATGTGATTATTCGGTCGTACCTCAATGGCACAGTGGGAAACACGCTTGTTCTCAGTGTTTATTCATGCGTGATTGCCACGTCAGTTGAATGTGACATTCAGCCAGGGTTGTTGTGGATTTGTTGCAGAGTTTGCGTTTTCGACTTGCGAACTAATTTGGAGTAGATTTGTGGAAGGTATGTGATGCTGGTAATCCCGATTGTATGACTGAGTTTGTTATGCGGTTGAACAAGACGGTTAAGTTTATGAATTGGTCAGTTCACATGAACTGTTCGACGTGGACGCAGGTGAATATGAGTTCCCTCTGGCCACGTGGAACATTGTGTGCATGTGTGAATTGTTCATTTTCCTCCCCCGATCGAGCTGTC
>LOND01005314.1:0-16234 GCA_014220965.1 Paragonimus kellicotti
TCACCCTTCCCCTCCCGGGGGGTGGAGGTCACCTATGACTGCGTTGCCAAGTATTTTTAGTATACGTGGCTACAGCCACGTTGTTTCTCCACATCCACTCTACGGAAGTAGGAATTTTTACGATTAGTAACCGCGGTTACCGCGATTAGACTACGTACGAATGACAATCTTGAAATCACCGCACCATTCATATTAAGTGATCAGGCAACCGTCTTATTTGACTTTGCCAAGGCTTTCGACCGTGTCCCACACGGCCCTCTGAAACAAAACTGGAAGCCTATGGTATTCAAGGAGAGGTTCTTCGCTGGATTGCCTCTTTTCTCGATAATAGAACTTTTAGAGTTAAACCGGATCAGATCTCTCATCTCCCTTTTTCATTTCTGTGGGAGTTCCTCAAGGGTCAGTGCTAGGTCCTCTGTTATTCCTGATCTACATCAACGACCTTCCGGAGAATATTTCCAGCAACGCCCTCCCATATGCCGATGACCCAAAAATTTGGAATGCCACTGATCCCAGTGCATTACAGATTGATCTTGACGCGATTAAGCGCTGGTCAGACGATTGGAGTCTCCCACTAAATGACAATAAATGCGCACACATGTCACTCGGTGGAGACTCTGGCAATGCCTTGATTCATAGTGCATTCGGCACAGTAGATATCATGAAAATCGATCTGAAGAAAGATCTGGGCATCTGGTTGTCGTCTAATTTATCTTTCGCGTATCACCATGAGATGGCGGCAAAAAGGGATTTGCCGCTCTTAGGATGATCAAGCACTTTCCGCATAGACAAGAGTGCGTGACGCTCCACGGAGTTTATATAAGACCGCTCCTCGAGTATGCCAATCAGGTCGTGTATACCGGCCTGAAGAAAGACATATTAGCTGTGAGCGTGTCCAGCGCGCGGCTACCAAACTAGTCACGGGCTTGAGAAATGTCGCGTACGAGTCTCGACTTGAAATTCTTGATCTATATCCACTTGAATATCGACGACTCCGCGGTGATTTAATTCTCACACACTTCTTCAGAGTAGGTCTCGTTGAACAGTTCTTTATGATAGCGAGTGATGACGGCCGGCGAGGACACAACAGGAAGCTTTTCAAGCTTCGTCCTCGGACCTTCCTTAGGCAGCAGTTCTTTTCTTACAGGGTTATTAACCTTTGGAACAGTCTTCCGTCTGAGGTCGTTAGCAGCACTTCCAGAGATCGCTTTAAAGCATTGCTTGATTCTCATTTACGAAAAAATCCATTATTCATGTAACCTTACTCTGTTCTTGGTATTTACTGTAATCCCCAAGAGCGGTGCTACACCCTGTTTTCAATGATTGCATTTCAGATCAACGGAAGCCCGCTTGACACTGAGCAAGAAAAACCGACTGGATCCGGGTACTTTGGGCCCCTGCCTCGAACCCGTGTATCAATCGCTGAATCGCTGAAAAACGTTCCATAAGGCGTGAATAGGTGGTAGAAAAAAGGAAAATTCTTCACATCATATGGAAGCCCGAGCTGGTTTTTCCGCTGAGTGTCCCATGAGTGACCCGAAAGTGCACAGTTAGGACGCTCATAGGACACTCAGGGGACACTCAGGTGGACGGTCGTGTTGGCTGGGTACATGGCAGCTAATCGTGTTTATTGCCGTGGATGTTGTTGTATACCTTCATTATTTATGAAGGGCAGTTTATGAAGCGAGGCAATGAAGCCCGCAAGGGAATCTTCTCGCGTATGACGTCCTACTATCGTTCACATATCGATAGATTATTCGCAAGGCGGAGACTTCTTGATGTTTATTGTTTGGGTTTAGACAGAGGTTACTCTAAGTAAGTCTCACCTCGTTTCTTCGTTTCAACTGTAAACTGTGCATCATTCCCCCCATATTTGTGACGGTTAAGCTTCATCGCGAACTGATGTACTTCCCATAGTGATCCTGGTGATGAATAGAATATTAAGTAGAAATACATCTCAATATGGTCATTCGACAGGCAGCCTTACTAAAATGTTCTTGCAAAAATACATTAGTCCAGGATTTAGTTTATCTTAGTTAGAGTTTTTGACAATGGAATGGATCATCTATCCAGCTGTTTCTGTCCGGCCTGTATGTACTGTGTCAAAAATCTCCTCTTCATGGCAACATTCCGAACAGGAAGAGAATGCTGTATACTCGCGGACTGAGCATTCGGTCGAAATCCTCAGTGGGCTTGTCATGCAGACCGACAATCGTGACGACTTTCGTACGCATAACTCACATGGTTTAACGTTCACGGTTCTGGATACATGCTGATTCGTTGTATCGCTTGGATAATGGTTGTTTTCTGCATTGCTCAATTGGTCGACACGGAATCGTGCAGGTGAACAACTCAATTGCTGTTATCTGTGTCTCAACGGTTGCCTATCGGTCATGTCCCACCTGAGTCATTTTTGTTTTCATCATCACCATTATCATGACGGTAAAAAACCGTAACGATAAACTAACCCTTCACAACCAAAAATGACATTGCCAGGGAAAAGCTCGGGACTTTCAGTTTCCAAAAGTAACAAAACCTTCCCGACCAAACAGCAATGGAACGAGAAAAACCGAATTTATTCGCTGCTTAGAAATTATTTTACAACGGTACCCTATTTGTAGGTTAATGACCTCGAGGAATAAAGGAGTCTCCGTCGTCTTCTAGAAGCTCCCCCAGCAATCTGCTTGGTTGGCGACGTTCAAATAAACGTATTGAGCCTTCGAGAGTACTGTATCCGAAATTTGACTTCAGATTTGAAATCTTCCGTTAGGATTTGCTCATTACATTACCTCTCTTTGAAGACACTTCTCGTACGTCTGAATCCTGGAATTGATTTGGAAGGGACGAGTCGGGATTCTCATTCGATCTATCCAACGTCTTAGCGGAAGTGAACATGGTTGAGATTCGGCTGTCGGCAGCGGACTTTCAGAGCTCTTCCGGAGACCAAATATATTCATCAGTATGTCCCAAAATTGGTTCTGCTCCGGGCGCGTCCCGTTTGAACAGCTGTTTGTCTTTAGTTGGTTCATGTGTCGTACCCAGACCTGCATGCCAACTTCCATTTCATAGATCACATTTCTGCACCGTCTGAGAACCTATCTGATGGTCCATTTCACTTGATTTTTGTGGTGGTCAAGTACCAGTGCATTTTCCTTGGGTTGAAATATCCGTGATTTTGCGCCGTGTTGCTTTCGATACTGTTCCTCCATTTTCTAACTCTTGGCAGACGTTGATGTTACACTGAGTGGAATGACGTCGAACGGCAATCGAAGCTTTCCACCGAACGTCACTTCCGCAGGAAACACTCCATTTGATGACTGACGGCTCGGAGATGTTCCGTAATGTAGCAGGCGAGTTTCCAGAACATCGCATGTGGTCCGCTCCCCTTTGGATTTCCGTAGCGCCCGCTGGAACGTGTTCACAAAGCGTCACGCCTTATCGTTTGACTGGGGATGAAACGATGGCGATCTTGCGTGATCGATTCTATTCCAGCGAAGAAGATTGGCAGAGCTGTGACGTGAACTGTGCACCGTCATTCGTCATTAGAATTTCTGGCACCCAAATCGACTGAATAGTTGACGTACCTGCTGACTTGTCGTTTCTGATGATAACTTCAGACCACTCGTTGTAGGCATCAACGACGCTCAATAAGTATTGTCCATCCAAAGGTCCTGCGAAATCGTTATGTATGCGTGACCATGCAGTCTTTAGGACTGGCCAGGATTGCAGCAATGTTTCGCAAGATGATTTTGAAGATTACACACACTCTGAGCATGTGCGTATCAGATTCTTCAAGTCACCATCCATTCTTGGCCAATAGACGTAACCATGTGTAAACGCCTTCATCCGATTGATTCCTGGGTGTCCGGCATGAAGTTGTCGGGTTACACGGGCACGAAGTTCCTTAGGTATGACCAAGCGTTCGCCAAAAAGAATGCAACTTTCGGGAGTTAACTATTATTCGCGCCGTTGTACGAATTGTTGGAGGTCTCCGTGACTTAGGTCATTGCGTGCGATCGTATTCAGTGACCTTTTGGAGCGTGTGGTCTCGCTGGGTCGTTTCTTGAACCATTGTAGAAGTCAATGGAAGAGCGTGGATGGCTTCTGAAAAGACGGAGTTGACTTCCGGTTCGACGCACATGCTTGCCTCAACGGTATCCTCGGGTTCCCGGGACCGTGATCCGGTAAGACTTGATAGCGCGTTGACTTGCCCGATGGACGTTGTAGACAAGTACTTGGTGTCAAAATCGATAATTCTGCAGCGTGGTGGCCCAGCCTTGTAGTCGGCTCGTTGTGTACACGGAGATGCCTTTTTCTAGCCAGTTACAGTCAACAGGGGTGTATGATCCGTTAGCAGCGTAAAACGACATCCAAAGAGCGTTTTGCGGAACACCTTGATTGCAAGTAGAATCACAAGAACTACCTTCTCAAGCTGACCATGGTTTTTTCAGTGGATTGATAATAGTGAATGAAAGTGCCGTTGGTTTGTGAAACATGACGATTTCTCGAAATCTCACGTTGTCTCGGACAACCGGATTAACCACTGCTACGTGTAGAGTGTTACCATCAGACTTCATCGCAGAGTATAATGAAACGGTTCAAAATGAAACTTGAGATTCACTCATTTCCGTAACCAGCGTGTCAGCTGTTTCTAAACCTCATAGAAAACATCAGGAACTACTTCGTCTGCAAAATAAGAAACAAGAGCCCTTCTCAAAATGCAGTGAAAATCGGTCTGGACTAATACCATTGCTACTGACTCTATCAAAGAAGTCGGAGTTTTATCAGAAAGAGTCGGTGAGGTACTCACTACACGCTGTTAAACCGATTGTTTACTTCCAACACACTTGCCGGATATTTCTATCGTTAATACACTGGATTTGTGATTTATGAATTTATGTAGATATTGAATTGAAACTATAGGCCTTTCGTTTGAGACTAAATGTTGTTTGTCGATTTCTCAATTAATTTGACTTCCTTCTGAATGCGCTCGTTTCTATCGGAAAGTGTTAAAAGTGCCTGTTTTCTGTACGGTCCTGTTACGCCGTATACCTACTTCCATCCTAGGAATTCACAGTCGCTAAGCTCAACTATTATAAATCGCGACACATGTTTCTAATGTTCATTCTTCCCGCTTTCCAGTTCAACTCGTTTTTCCTATGTGATCATTTTGAACCTATACTTGTTGGACCTAGAGGTTTACTGGTCCAAATGAAACTTCATAAAGGAGCAGTCATAATACATGTTTGTACAAGACTGCTTCACATCAAAACCCAATCTTTATATCGTATTTTTCAACAACCGGGTTTTCTACAGTCCCGCCTAGTAAGTACATCCATTTGACCAACCGTTTTCCACAGCTCTCTTCAGTTTCCACCAATTCGCAGACATTGGAACAGAAATGGATTCCTTTAATCCGTGAACATGATAGGAACAAAGCAAAAGTAGCCTCTATTGTTAATCAGCCATTTATTTTCAGCTTTGGGAAAATGTCAGAGATGGCAGATCATACATTCTGTCCATGTTTCCATATCCTTCAGGACATCTGCATTTGGGCCACTTGCGCGTGTACACAGTTGCTGATGTACTGTACCGATATCAGTCAATGAGGGGTATGGTCGTCCTTCAGCCAATGGGTTGGGACGCCTTTGGCCTCCCTGCGGAGAATGCAGCAATTGACAGAAGTGTATCGCCTCTGAATTGGACTAAAACGTATGTTTTCACATTGTGTGTCACCTACCATTTCAATTGGGGAGGCGGCTGACCTGCCATTTGAAACCGTTTTGTGGTTGAACTTTCATGTGTGATGTTTTAGATTCACCTGTTCCGACGGTTGTGAAGTCTGCGACCCTAAGGATATTATACTACACTGTTGCCTTGATTAAAGTAAATTTGAGCGTAGCTTCTCATTGAATCAGGATGGCTCATTTGAACGCAACAGTTGTGATCTGCTTCTACCTTTCTGTCTGACAGCAACGTGTTCTGTAACCTGTCAGCCAAACAGACACGTCAATAATCACTTTGCTTGTATGCGCTATTTGTTTGCCTGACTGTTTTGGTCCTTAACTTCGATTACGGGATAATGAATATGCGATACGGTTTATCGACGAACACCGCAGGAACTTACATTCGAAGCTAAAGTCGTTTCAGTTGAAAAACTGCCTTGACATAGGTTACCCGTGTTAACCGAAACGTCGTAAATTAAAAAAAAACATTTTTCTCAATACCGCTGTGTTATTGACCTTTTAATTCATCTGGAAAGAGAAAGGTCTACATTACGCTACTGTCCGAAGTTGTGCTCCAAAAGGATGACTCGTCCGGTCTCACTGATTGGACACATTTGTACTGCAGTTGAACTCGTGATCACAAGCTGAACTTGTAAGCTACATGCTGTGTTACGTGTAGCTAGCATGTGTTGCGTCGACACACTCGATAAGTGCGTAAAATAGGGTTATCAAAATAGGTTTAGATTTTAACCGTTCAACTCGATTCATTCGTCCTGGTTGTACGCAGACTGTCGGCTTTGCTAGTAGTCGGACACATTGGATAAAGTCATTTCTCAATTTGGGCTCACAATTCAGGGTTGTGTTATATCGCCTTGCTTTAATTTTCTTTTGTTACTTTTCTTCTGAGGCATTCTCCATTAGCTGTTCCAAGCCAACATTATACGTACACAGCCCATTGCTTGTAAGCCGGTGACTTCTATTTATCTAGCAGCTCAGCATTTGTGTCCTGTTTTCGTTTAATCGACTATTGTTTTCTATCTTCATTTCACTTGCCCCATATGTACTTCCGACCATTGTTGTTTGTTACCGATAGGCCAATGAAAAATGCTACCGGTCTTCTCGTTGCTATGTTCAGACTTATGGAGGGAGCTAACTGGTTTAAGCTTCTACGGTGTATACCGTTATCAAACCTTTACGTTCAGTTATCTGTTGGGGTTGAATACTACTATACGCATTACTTGTTTGTGTTTGGAATTCATGCTCTTAGTTACTTATTTCTTATGCGCTTGCTTAGATGACCTGGCGAAATACTTGAAATTAATCCTTTCATCGGTTACGCTTCAGTTCTGTTGAGATATTTGGTTTGACTTAGTTCACTTTCTCTTGGTTTGTCCATCAGAATGCCATGCGACACTGGCTTGGTCACGTCTTATGCGCGCAACCCATCATTTGGCGCACTGTTCCTTGTTTGTGAATGGCGGGTTAGGCTAGGACCGTCAGTCTGGTGGTCAACGTTTGACTTGAGATCGAGGTATAAATGTTCTGGCATCATGGCTTGTTTCAGTGAGGCGTTGCCGGTTCCATTACTGTGGTCTGAAGGAAAATGAACACCTTTTTATTAAGGACGCTGTTTAGAATGTAGAAAAACTAGTGAAGGGCCCTCATGTTGTGAATCTTCTTGTGCCACATTTTAATTTGTTCTATATCTCTTTCTAATCCATGGTCTTTCACACTCCTAATGCATACTGCAATTCACCTAACTGATCTTGTTACATATATGTGCGACGTACTAGTCCATGTGTGGGCTGGGCACTACCAGATCACCTAAACCTAATTTGCGATAACCGGGGTTTGAACAAGCGGCCGGCATCGTTACCGCTAAGCTATCTATCGGTTTTCCGTAGAATTTTCTTTCTGAGAAACGATTCCGGGTTGTAAAATGCGCAGTTTCTATTTTTTGAATACACACTCAGAAATATACGTTATATGCGTGACCAAATGGAGTCGACTATGCTTTTGGGCTTGGACTGGTCACGTGAACTTAGTACGTGCAGCGAAGAATACTATCGATGGACTCAATGGCTTTTTCTAAAACTGTATCAAGCTGGCCTGGCCTATCATCGTTTGGCTTTTGTCAATTGGGACCCTGTGGATCACACAGTGTTGGCCGACGAACTCATCGATGCAGAGGGAAGATCGTGGCGCTCCGGTGCTCTTGTCGAACGACGGCTTTTGCGTCAGTGGTTTTTCCGTACAACTGTCTATTCGGAGGTGAGAAAATTTTTTACTTCATGAGTTCTACGTAGACCGTACCTTTGGTATCTGACTTTAAATTCTACGTAACCTCTGTCATCATTTTTCCTTATTAACAACAACGTTAAATCCATCCAACAGTCAATTGAGAACGAGCAGGTATATAATCTAGCTGTGAATATTATATGCGGCTAAAATAGTTCGATTCAACAAAGTGTACAGAAAACAGTGCTAGAGTAAATACTGTATATTCATTTTGATAGTTTCGTTTCAATGACGCCAAAAAAGTCTACCTGGTTCGTTTGGTCTACTACATTGCAATCTGTGGTTCACCAACGCAGATCGCTAACTAATTCAGGCATATGCCACTACTGACCACCGATTCACAAAGTATCCGCTACTCGAAATTATGTTTAGAGGCTCATTGTAAATGGCCGAAACAGTTCACTTCCCGACCCAAGTAAGTAAATGTGAGCTCCAATTCCTCCCTTTTCGTTTGACCTCTACACAAAAAACAAGCCATCATGTTTTATAACCAGTTCACTTGTTTCCTTATGTCGTACTTTCTATGTTGCTGATTTACAGCATAAACCGTCTGCCCAACAGGATACGTGAATAACATTATTCGCGACCCAACAGTAGTGTGAACAAGATGGTCTCGAGCGTGGTTGTTACTCACTTGGTTGATTCTAATTCTTGGGCAAGTGTGGGACACATTTATCAGGTCGACGGTCAAAGCTAATGAGTTCCTTTTTTGTTCGTCCTTATCGTGTCCATAGTTACTTGGTTGTACTCAGGAAAGTTTATGCTGATGCCAATCATCCTTGTGGTCAGCAGTCGATCTGACTGACAGCTAAGAACGAATTGCCTCACTGTTGGAGATAACACGATTCGAAGTAGTTTTTTCCATGAGTGGGAGGGGCATTGTGTGGACGTCAGGGAACAACTGCTTATGCTGGGTTCCCTCGACAGTATTTCGTTTAATCATGAAAGGAGTAAAAGGCTAGGATTCTTGTATCTCGTCGATTCATTGTACTTTGCGATGCAGAAATTAAGGAGCATGGATTCGTATGCATGGAACGCAGGCATTACTGATCAAATTTTCACTTCTATGTAAATTCTCGAGTATCGTCGTGAGTATTATGGTACAAAAACAGTTGGTCTCGGTTACTAAACTGCGTTCAGCTCCTAGTTGACATTTGATGACTTACTTCGCACGCTGTTTTCCCCCTATTTCTGTTCATCCCAAGATCTGAGATGAACTATCCCGGAGATTCAGCACCGAGAGCGGCGCACTGTGTAATTTTTTAAAATCTTCCATGGAGGTTTCACTTCACTCAAACTGCCGACGTGGATTTTCTATCTGATGAAGACCGGGGGCCAATCTTGCTCATGTCGAGGACAACATGTTACCTGATCATTTTCATGCTGCACAAATAACCCTAGACGATATTTCGCGCTCTGTCGAATACTTAGGAGTTCGTTTTACTGTTTCAAAGTGCAACTCGATTCTGCAGGCCTACTGTGATTAAATAGATATTGTGTTGGCTAATGAAGTTCCGAAGGTTGTTAATCGATTTATGTACTTAGGAAGTTGCATTGGCAGCGATGAGGGTATATGCGACTAAATGGAAGCTTGTATCTCCAAAGCTAGAGTGGTATTTACTAGTTCGGGACGTCCGTGGCGATTGGGTGGCATCTCTCTCGATCAGAGGATTGCGTATGCAGGGTGATTGCGAAGACAGTCCTATTTTATGGCTGTAAAGCCTAGTCGCTGAGAGTAGAATATGTGAATCGACTTCAGGTGTTTGACCGTCGTTGTCTGTGTTCGTAAGATCAAGCGAACTGAGGTTACCGATTGAGAATAACGCAATGAGTAAATAAATGGTTTGTCTTGCGATATGTTAACATTTCGTTTACTCTCATCAGTCGCAAACGTAAAACATGCGAGTTATATATGACACACAAATAGAGATAGGGTATGGACACGCATACAGTCACACCACGTGTTACGTCATCACCACCAAGGCAACCCTATGGGTTGCTTCAACCACTTTTGTGCACATAGCACCGGCTGGTGAGTTCTGATCAACATGGCTTCGCTAAAGGCCAGTAGCTTCGGGTTCTGTTGACGTAACAATATTTTGAATGATTTAATTAGGTCAACCTGGTGACCTGTTATCATGAGGTGTCTGGCAATCGATGATGCGGGGCTTCGAGTGACGGATTCACCGGTTTCAGATTGTCATGAGTTGTTTTAACCAGTTCGGGACGTGTTCTGCTACTCGCTGAGATAGCTGTCGGTCTGTTCTGCCTATGTAAACGTCACCGCAACTGCAAGTGAACTGGTAAACAACGTGAGAGACAGAATGGTCAGACAAACTGCGTTCGCGATTGTGTAGAACGGGTCCTTTGGTGGTTTGAACCAGGCGTAATTGGGCAGCTGGATACGTACGGGATAGGGCACATTGCAATTATGGTATAAAAACAGTTGTTCTCGGTTACTAAACTGCGTCCAGCTCAGTTGACTTTTGGAACTTATTTTCGGCGCCTTATCCCCTTAATCAAGGAATTGTTTTTCTGTTCATGATTATTTGACTGTTGGGCGTTGAGATGATGAGCTACTGACCTATTGTTGTGTATGTTGTGGTTAATGATGATAGTTTGTTTTCATTCTGTATACACTCTTTGTTGAGTTGTATGATATCTGTGTGTATTGCATTTTGTCAGGTTTTGGCTTAACGTGTTTGTGTCGATTGCTCATTTATGATTGTTTCTAATGTTGCATCTTACCTGTCCCCTTGTAATTCTAACGGTTGCTGGAAACGCTCTTGCCATTTTGCTATAGTTGATCATTAAACGCCACTCACCAATGGGTTGGCCACAGTAGGTGGGATTCGTCTCTTTGGTTGGGCCCTTGCGACTTACAGAGCTGAGTGACTGATGTGATGACGGCTAATCGGCGTTAGTGGCGTAGATTTTGTCGTTGTTCGGCCGAGTTTTTTGTAAAGTAGGTGCGCTTGATGAAGCGGGGCAGTAAAATTCGCACGGAGATAGTCTTGCTCATGTAGTCTTACTTTCATCTGTAGCCTGATTGGTTGTTTGCAAGGTGTATGCACCTTGATGTTAGATGTTTGGGTGTCGGCATAATTGTTCTGATTGGTTCGGTCCTACCCATTTCTTCTTGTCTACCGGTTAAGGTTTACTCTTTTTTCCATGGTTTTACTACAATTTAGTTTCAGCTGGAACCACTGATGTGTTACTGTTATTGATGATTTCGATGATGGAAGTTTCATCTGGGGAGTTGTCCCACCCTCTGAAACGTGCATACTTTTCTGTTTATAGGAATGTTATGCCATATCTATCCCGTTTTCAGTTTTGCTAAATGCCTGGTATTCTAGCCTGTAACACCGGGTTTCCAGTCAACTTTAAGACGTCCAAAAGTGTGAAAGCGTCGTGCAATTCGTTAAATCACTGTTGGTGTAAAGTTAGTCGACGTTTACTAATGTATTTGTCTTTGTGTTTGGTCTCTCGAATATACTAAATATGTTAAGGATATATTACACATCGTGCAGTTTTTGCGGTTAATTATACAGTTCACACGTTACAATTCGTGTATAATCTGGTGGAGATCATCCATTTCATTTCGTGGTGCATTACTTTTTCACCTGTCCGAGGGGATAGTACATACGGCAGACTTGAGTGTGTCTGAAAAGAAATATATCATTTAGTGATTCTTGTCCGCAATTATTGCGACGAGTACCCGACTTTCATATAATAATGAAAAATCAAAGTAACAGCGGAAAACGTATACAAATGGTTTGAACCAAATAGTAAAAGGCAGAGGGCAAATTTGTCGGCGTTAGTTTTACTCACCGCTTTTGCCCATTTTTATCTCAGAGGGAAGGATACGTATCTTATCACGTAGTCATAAAGCGCGCCATGCCTGAGCATGGGTTATCAATCCCGCCCACGTGTCTCGGCGATCTTTTGATGGTTTTGTTTGGATCCCGTCACTTTGGATCTACACACAAGAAACTACGAAACTACGGGAACAGTGACCTCGTGCTCATTGTTCACGTCAGCTAAACAAACTGTAGTCCACCTTTCTTTTCCTGGTGTAGACAAGCTTTTACCTAGGCTGATCGATTCATGAACCATGTTTGCTAACGGTTTTGTACACTTTATTCGCTCCACAGTCAGTTCGTAAACAAGTTGGATATGGTTTGGCGAGATTGCCATACTGTGTCTTCCCGGAGTTCTAGGCCCGTTTCAATTCCTCAACAATGTTTCCTTTATGGTTGTAGAATGTTTGTTGTTTCAAACAGACGCTCGGTGAAAAAATGTTCCTGCCTCGGGCAAGTGTTTTTGGGCCCGGGGGTGTCTATCTGTGTCTCAGTTGTAATATGTGTAGAGTTTACAAATAACTAAGTCGGGCAGTCGTTATACTATGAACACATAGAACCCATCGCTTTGAGTTCCTTTTATCTTTCTACTTTTTACGGATGTGTAACCTTTGGGTCTGTATATTATATTCCTTGGCGGCAGATTGTAATTTTTGGTACACGTTTCTGGATTTCTACAGTGGGTTTTGTCCGAGGTTTAAGGCCGTAACTTGAAATTGGTCTTTCCTGTGGGTAGTTAAGTAGAATTAAACTGAGTAACATGCAACCCCATATTTAATACTCAAGTACTCGTTCAAAAATATTCATTGAATATAACGTTTGATCACGTGGTAGTTGTTCATATTCACTCTACGGTATACTGCCACAGTGCTCAACATTTTACTTTCACAGTCCCTGCTCAATGGATTAAAGCAAATCGAAGGCAACCAGTGGCGTGATGTTATACAAATGCAACGTGGTTGGCTGGGCAACTTGGATGGAACGCAGATGGATTTCGATCTAGAGATCGCAACTCCTCTCATTGAGAACCATTCTTCGGCTTGCGACACAATTCCAAACGTGGCTGGTGAACGGGTGACTGTTTTCACCAGGTATCCGGGTTTGGCTGTGGCTGATGTGATTAGTCACATCAATGTCAATCCAAGCAGCGTTTACTTTGGGGACCATTTTCGTTTGGTAAGTCTACGTCATCTGGCTTGAGCTCGTTTGTTCATGACGACATCTTTTTACTGTGATCAGTTGACGAACCACCTAAATTTTTGCTTCTCTATTTACTACCCTTGAGAGATAATTCTGATCCGTACAGACAGATCTTCCTCCTCAAGCCTCAAAGGGCTCTGAAGGAAGAGAGAAAAGGCTTATAAATCAAAAGATTATTCATCTGTCAAATGCACTTTCAAAGTCTATCAGATGTGAATTGAATCGTTTGAATTCAGTGTACACCAACATAATATTTGGTAACAAAAACTGTCGGGAGCTCTAGCAAATCATAAAATGGCTGATTAGATTGAACACTGCTGCCAAGAAACTNTTTATAACCAGTTCACTTGTTTCCTTATGTCGTACTTTCTATGTTGCTGATTTACAGCATAAACCGTCTGCCCAACAGGATACGTGAATAACATTATTCGCGACCCAACAGTAGTGTGAACAAGATGGTCTCGAGCGTGGTTGTTACTCACTTGGTTGATTCTAATTCTTGGGCAAGTGTGGGACACATTTATCAGGTCGACGGTCAAAGCTAATGAGTTCCTTTTTTGTTCGTCCTTATCGTGTCCATAGTTACTTGGTTGTACTCAGGAAAGTTTATGCTGATGCCAATCATCCTTGTGGTCAGCAGTCGATCTGACTGACAGCTAAGAACGAATTGCCTCACTGTTGGAGATAACACGATTCGAAGTAGTTTTTTCCATGAGTGGGAGGGCATTGTGTGGACGTCAGGGAACAACTGCTTATGCTGGGTTCCCTCGACAGTATTTCGTTTAATCATGAAAGGAGTAAAAGGCTAGGATTCTTGTATCTCGTCGATTCATTGTACTTTGCGATGCAGAAATTAAGGGAGTCAGGGATTCGTTCTGAACGAGGATGTGCTGATCAAATTTTCACTTCTATGTAAATTCTCGAGTATCGTCGTGAGTATTATGGTACAAAAACAGTTGGTCTCGGTTACTAAACTGCGTTCAGCTCAGTTGACTTTTGGAACTTACTTTCGGCACCTTTTCCCCCTATTTCTGTTCATCCCAAGATCTGAGATGAACTATCCCGGAGATTCAGCACCGAGAGCGGCGCACTGTGTAATTTTTTAAAATCTTCCATGGAGGTTTCACTTCACTCAAACTGCCGACGTGGATTTTCCATCTGATGAAGACCGGGGGCCAATCTTGCTCATGTCGAGGACAACATGTTACCTGATCATTTTCATGCTGCACAAATAACCCTAGACGATATTTCGCGCTCTGTCGAATACTTAGGAGTTCGTTTTACTGTTTCAAAGTGCAACTCGATTCTGCAGGCCTACTGTGATTAAATAGATATTGTGTTGGCTAATGAAGTTCCGAAGGTTGTTAATCGATTTATGTACTTAGGAAGTTGCATTGGCAGCGATGAGGGTATATGCGACTAAATGGAAGCTTGTATCTCCAAAGCTAGAGTGGTATTTACTAGTTCGGGACGTCCGTGGCGATTGGGTGGCATCTCTCTCGATCAGAGGATTGCGTATGCAGGGTGATTGCGAAGACAGTCCTATTTTATGGCTGTAAAGCCTAGTCGCTGAGAGTAGAATATGTGAATCGACTTCAGGTGTTTGACCGTCGTTGTCTGTGTTCGTAAGATCAAGCGAACTGAGGTTACCGATTGAGAATAACGCAATGAGTAAAGAAATGGTATGTGTTGCGATATGTTAACATTTCGTTTACTCTCATCAGTCGCAAACGTAAAACATGCGAGTTATATATGACACACAAATAGAGATAGGGTATGGACACGCATACAGTCACACCACGTGTTACGTCATCACCACCAAGGCAACCCTATGGGTTGCTTCAACCACTTTTGTGCACATAGCACCGGCTGGTGAGTTCTGATCAACATGGCTTCGCTAAAGGCCAGTAGCTTCGGGTTCTGTTGACGTAACAATATTTTGAATGATTTAATTGGTCAACCTGGTGACCTGTTATCATGAGGTGTCTGGCAATCGATGATGCGGGGCTTCGAGTAACGGATTCACCGGTTTCAGATTGTGTCATGAGTTGTTTTAACCAGTTCGGGACGTGTTCTGCTACTCGCTGAGATAGCTGTCGGTCTGTTCTGCCTATGTAAACGTCACCGCAACTGCAAGTGAACTGGTAGACAACGTGAGAGACAGAATGGTCAGACAAACTGCGTTCGCGATTGTGTAGAACGGGTCCTTTGGTGGTTTGAACCAGGCGTAATTGGGCAGCTGGATACGTACGGGATAGGGCACATTGCAATTATGGTATAAAAACAGTTGTTCTCGGTTACTAAACTGCGTCCAGCTCAGTTGACTTTTGGAACTTATTTTCGGCGCCTTATCCCCTTAATCAAGGAATTGTTTTTCTGTTCATGATTATTTGACTGTTGGGCGTTGAGATGAGCTACTGACCTATTGTTGTGTATGTTGTGGTTAATGATGATAGTTTGTTTTCATTCTGTATACACTCTTTGTTGAGTTGTATGATATCTGTGTGTATTGCATTTTGTCAGGTTTTGGCTTAACGTGTTTGTGTCGATTGCTCATTTATGATTGTTTCTAATGTTGCATCTTACCTGTCCCCTTGTAATTCTAACGGTTGCTGGAAACGCTCTTGCCATTTTGCTATAGTTGATCATTAAACGCCACTCACCAATGGGTTGGCCACAGTAGGTGGGATTCGTCTCTTTGGTTGGGCCCTTGCGACTTACAGAGCTGAGTGACTGATGTGATGACGGCTAATCGGCGTTAGTGGCGTAGATTTTGTCGTTGTTCGGCCGAGTTTTTTGTAAAGTAGGTGCGCTTGATGAAGCGGGGCAGTAAAATTCGCACGGAGATAGTCTTGCTCATGTAGTCTTACTTTCATCTGTAGCCTGATTGGTTGTTTGCAAGGTGTATGCACCTTGATGTTAGATGTTTGGGTGTCGGCATAATTGTTCTGATTGGTTCGGTCCTACCCATTTCTTCTTGTCTACCGGTTAAGGTTTACTCTTTTTTCCATGGTTTTACTACAATTTAGTTTCAGCTGGAACCACTGATGTGTTACTGTTATTGATGATTTCGATGATGGAAGTTTCATCTGGGGAGTTGTCCCACCCTCTGAAACGTGCATACTTTTCTGTTCATAGGAATGTTATGCC
>LOND01005315.1:18245-38849 GCA_014220965.1 Paragonimus kellicotti
TGCATATAATTCCAATCAATTGTAAGTCAAAAAATGTAGTAAGTAAGTACCAATGAAGAAGCAATGAATACAACTGTTGCCTCTGACACATGAAAACGTTTGAATTTCATTACATTCACCTTCTGATTTAGCCACACTAGTGTTGGAGGCTGTTTATTCTGTTGGACCTAATCCAATAATATGGAGAGAATATGAAGTTCACGAGATGAATTCATTTTGTGAACGCTTTTCAGAAGCAGGCACGTGAAATTTAAACAACAGAACGGATAACTGAAGCCCGTTTGACCTTGATAAGTAAATCAAAAGCAGGTCTTATACAACTGTTGGGTTCATTTATGTATGGCGTTGGAACCTGTGATAAATAATTAGTAAAACCTCAACAAATCTGAGTGGCTAGAAACACTTTCTGACCATACAGAAAGATGACATTAGTTCTGTTCCTTTCTAATCCGAACTAAATGCCTGGCGACTGATAAAGCCAAAATTTGGGCGACTTAGATACAGCAACCACCGGGTGAACCTATTGATTATCTAGGCTGGTTGAAAAACTAATAGGAGCAGAACGAAGGACCTCTAGCCAAGAATCAATGTGACAACTGTTCAACAAAGCTGAGCCTGACTAAGCTCAAATTGCAGTACGGTAGCTGAAGTGTAAGAATGTGTTACTACGCACGACACAATCGACTTACTTCCTCTCTCTTCAATTCCAGCAATCGAGCATATTCTTTTGACCGCAAAGGTTCTAGTTTTCGACCAAGTTCTTGTAGGAAAGAAGAGACGTTTTGCGCCGTTTTGGCCATTCTAGTTTCCAGTATGAAATCAGCATGTGTGGGAAAATTTAGTAAAGAAGAACGCTACAAAGGGGACAGATAATAAAAAATGCCATTAACCGTAACGTAAGGCGTCGGGTAACAAAAAACAATATCGCAATGATATGACGAATACAGATAAGTATAAACAGGACATTAACAATTCAATCGACTTCAAACTGTTGCCAGTTTCAGAGTCACCTACGACCACTGCAAGTTTACTGTTGCATTTTGAGTTCTCTAAGCTGTATACCATTCGCATTCTTTTCGAAAGGAAGAAGAAGATCGGCCGAGAGGTCATTTTTATGCCAAAGCTGCGAGAAAATCCGAGCAAATATCAACTGATGAACACATCTTTTTAGTTTGAATAGAATAGTCAGAAAACGCAAATTACGATATAAATTCATTTCGCATATTCTCATCATCCGTAAACGTGTCTAGCAAAATATGCTGACAAGACGTCCGTTCAAATGGATCTATTGAACGTTCAGTGCACCGTAAGCTAACATGTATGAGACGACACGAGGTTCACGAGTTTTGCTCCTGCAGCATATAAAAGATCATTAGTATGTACACTGTTTTACAGAGCCTCAAGAATATGCTCCCAGGATAGAGTACAAGCTGAACAAACAGTGTTGCATGAAACGCTTCGTGCTAACAATTTCCCAGAACGTTTCATCCGGAAATGGAGTAAACTTACTCCTGCGGAAAATGCAACTGTGGAAGTACCTAAAAAAGCTGTCTACATCAAACTCCCTTCAAAGATGACAGTCCGATTAACACGTTTGGAAAAGATGATCAGTGCCGCACTGGAACGTGTGTATAATGTAGCAGAGCTTGTTCTTGCACCCACAAACGACTAGGTTACCTCTACTCCCGGTCAAAGTCCTACATTCTCTATCAGTCGCTGTATCTATCAATTTCTTGCAGCTGCGAAAGCACCTACATTGGTAGAACAGAAAGAATGCTTGAAACCAGAGCCAAGAAACACATCAAAAGTGGTTGAAAGTTAGATTAACTTACCTGCTAATAACAACCAACGAGGACGAAACACTGCTTCATCTACTGCATGACATTTATCAACCATAGGTCACAGAATCAATATCCCATCTTCGTTTAAGGTCCTGATCAACACGCACAACTCACAAATTCCCAAGTATTTCGAAGTATTGTTGATCGACCTTTAGTAGCCGGTTCTATGTGCACAAAAGCAACTGACACTCGTTGCCTGCTATGAGCTCAGCAGTGAGTACCACTCACGGTCCTGTCCGATTTGTGGTTCTAACCGTTTCATTCAANGAATTAATATACAAATATGTCGATACTTCATAAATTTCAGCGCACGATAACTACTTCAATAAACGTCACCAAGTCACCGTACTTACTGACTACTGAAAACACACCAACCTTTGATGAGCAAATTTTCTTTACCGACGAACGACAAAAGGTTTGGGTCAACAAAACTTGAACATCACACACAACAAATTGCGGGTTTCGCATTTCCATGGATATTTACACCATCCCCTTTCAGAAACAAGACATTAGATTCAGATTTCACTCCTGTCACCGCTCGTCGGAAGTGTATATCCTAGTCACGGTAGGCAGTTGAACTGTGGTGATAGTTCCATGAGGCAACCGTGTTGACCACTGCGCCATGACCTCACATTAGGCACGACCGAATTATCATATGAAACGCTCAACCACTTTCGCTTGTGAGTAATGATCAGGTTGCCCGATCGTCTCGAGAGGAGACACAGTTACTGTCTGTTAACTCCAATCGATGACTTTATGGTTAAAACTACTGTTCAAGCTGGAATCACAGAAACTATCGGGCTTGCTATGCGGTACGCTAATCACTGCTGAACAGTGGGGACAGACTATTGTGAGAATCTGACAAGGGCGAGACGAAAGAATAGATTTCCATCAAACCATTAGGTTCCTTCTGCCATATTCACACGGACAGCCAGGTATCTTGAATGATGTTAGTATTTCGTCGGCCCACTATGTGTGGAAGAGCAAAATAGATAAACGTGGCCAAAACGTATTAGAAAAATCTACCAATCTCGTTGACGAAAATGGACATCAGTTCCAAGAGAACGTGCTGCTATCTCATGCCTTGAATATCCCCCTAACTCTTTCTGGCCTACAACAAATTAATCTACTGATGTGATAGGTGGGGATATTGCTCCACGTTGGGGCCGCTGCTTATTTAGAACTATCTCGGACAGTTAACAAGGGCTATTTGTTAATCTTGTGGTCGAAGAAGTTCGAGCTTTTCATTGGATTTAAAGTTATGGGTGGTAATGGTAGGGACAGAATTTATTGGTCCTCCTTGAACTGCTTACTAAATTTATTGCGTGTATATCTGGATGTAGAGTAGTTCCGCGAAGAACGCGGATTACACCGGCTTTTCAACAGGCATATGGTGGGCCCGGATACACCGAGTCTGACTGCACTGCCGTCACGTTCTAGTTACTACCTCCTCTGTGCCCAATTCACAAGCCTAAGACTGTGCTAGTTTAGACGCCGGACTATCGCCGAGTATATTTGTCAGGAATCGCTAACATGTATGTCAATTAGGTAGATAACATTAACGCGGGTACACCTGACTGAGAATGCAAGTTCTCGTTATGATAGCTTTTCACGATAAATAATCACTTTGCCACGAACTAGATGATGACCGTCTTATTTGTGTCCATATAATACGAAAATTACACAAAACTCTTCCTCTTTGAAGCCACAGTAAATGATAGGAACCTTTGGTTTCACAATCCTGTAAATTCAAGGTTGTCCACGCTGAGGAGAACGATTGGTTCCACCAGAAGAATGACCTACAAAGTAGTGAATGTGACAAAAGTTCGCAGTCCATTAGAATCAACGTAAATGTGTCGGTTAGCGCACTTTCGGATGAAATGTAGCCAATCAAGGAGTTCAATACAGTCAAGTTAGACGCAGAGACCGAGGCAGCGGGTTTCCTTAACGTGTAATGGTCGTGGAGGTTGCTTCCATTGTTCTAATCCTCTAGAAAAAAACTGTGATCCACGGGGCTGTCCATGCATCCGTTAGAAGACGAGCAATCGGTTCGTACGTTTTCAGGATAGAACTAAATCATCCTAGTTATCTGACGCATCTTTAAACGAATTTGTGCCGGCGTCCACAACAGCCATCTGCATTCCTTTATCAGGATGATCTAGAATAAAACTTTTCTACCACCTCTAGAGAGGTCATAACAGACACGAGTCAGTTGTGCCTCAAGTTAACGAAACCTTTCTTGCTAAGGTGGTGAGTATACCTCTTCTCGCACAGACTCCACACATCGATTGGGACATCTCAAGAAGTGGTTATAGGAAGTTACACACGCACAACTATGTGATCAATTGAAGGCCATGACTAAAATGACACCATTCTTGAACTGAAATGAGCGTCTAAGAAATGGAGCAATGTCTTCATCGTATATACGGATTATTGGAACTTAGGGCGTTATCAACAAACTTAAAAATCCGTCTATATTACCTTGAGCTGGATGTAACACGTCCCTATATTAAGTGTTCAGATCCGGATGGCATTTGAGATGTTTAATCTATATGAAAACCGAAATCCCCTACTACTCATCAGTAATCAAAATACCGCTGAACAAGTTAACGATTTCTGTGATTTCAACTTGCAGAAAGTCCTAGTCGAGGGTCATCGATTGGAGTAACAGGACGGTTACTGTGTTCCTATCTAAAAGATCGGGCAACCTGATATTAATCATCCATACGCAAATATAGCTCAGGTTGAGCATCACATGTGATAATCGGTCTCGTGCCTAATGTGAGGTCAATGGCGCAGTGGTAAACACGGTTGTCTCATGAAAGCGTGGCCGGAGTTCTAGTCCCGGCAGTGGCAAGGATATGCACTACTGACGAGCTCTAATGAGAGCGAAACTCGAGTCTAGTGCTTCTTTTCGAAAGGGGCCGACTGGAAAGTCTATGGGAATGCGACAGCTGCGATCAATTGTGGGTGATGTTCAACTTGAAATTAACCAAATCCCCGACTACTCATCCGTATTCTCCTAATGTTTATATCACCGCAGTTGCAGATGGACAAATAGGTAAGACTGGTCGAAATAATAGGTTCGGACCTTTTGATTAGTCGCAAGAGCGTGCTTCTGATGCGTGTAATGAGACACAGTTGGGCGGCGTTACAGGTCCGATGTGAACCTAACTCAATACTTCGTTTTAATCTTATGATCAGGTTATCATCTTTGTAGAGTAACCCAATGAAAGCTGTCTTTTTCTGCACTGTTAAAGGTGGGTCTCGCCATGCACGCGCAATTGACTGTGATGCTCGATGAACGTGTCTGGATAGTTCATCGAACGCAGCACACCTTCCAAGTAAGAGTTTGTATACATATACTGAACGAGTTTGGATTTGGAAGCATCAGTGTGAAACATGCAAACTAAGTGGAGATTTTCGGTGGTGTCTCTAATTTGCTCTTGTGGACGAGATTATAAAAAATCCTTCGGGTAATTCCCGTTCGGAAAATGAATCTTTCAATTCAAACAGTTCAGACATGTCCGTTCAACCGCACCCATATAACGAATTCGGACCAGTTGATCCAACGACCATATCAAATCGCCGGGGAGCCTTCGCCTTAACAAAGTGGAACAATTTGTCCTCCTTATCAAGTTGAATAACATTGAGGTAACACGAAGTTCGCTAGATGAATTCACTTTTCTTTTGGAATAACTCTGGTTACTATGGCTGTTACCGACGCCTGAACATAAATAACACATTTATTTGGGAAGATACAAAAGCAAGGTAAACCTCAGCATTATTCACAAGCAAATGCGACTGAACGTTCAGATGGGATAATCCGGTCGTGCTTGACGTGGGGGTACTCGTGTAGTGACCAACCCGAGTGTCTTATGAGAACATGGATCCCGGCCGTTGCAAGGACATACATCGCTGACGAGTTCTAACGAGAACACAGCCTGCGCCCAGCGCTGGGCGGAAGTCCATCCGAATGCCATAGTTGCAATCAGATGTGAGTACTGTTCAGATAAGACAGCAACCGAATCCTTAACGACTTACTATGACTTCCACTGTGCCACGCGGAATTCAACTTTCTGCTAAAGAGAACAGGAAGATAGGCGCCTATAAGAATGTTGGAATGAGTGGAAGAGAGAGTGGTACATGACCTAACGGATCTAAGGCTGTCGTGAATTAATTCTCGACAGAATCCAAACCGTATTTTACAACGGAATTGATTGGAAGGTCAGAAAATTGATTGGAAAGAGAATTGAAGAATATTTCTTGGGTCCATCTTGAATATAACAATACGCATAGTTAGGTCAAAAGAGAAGCTGAAATCACAAGTGTGTGTGTGTATGGAGATTGCATCTGCAACTCCATTGTGTCATAACCCAAATGTAGCAGTAGCTCACGCGAATATCATTGCTAATTGAATCACATGTAGATGAGCTAATTTTCAACCACCTAAATAATTTGAAAGGCCCGGGTGGCTGGACATTTTACTGGCATGGCCTAAAAAATCAGAAGAAAAATCTCAGTATACAAAAATATCGTAACGGCTCGGTAATATATTTTGAGACAGATAGCAAGTGGATAGAAAATACTGGATGAAAAGCAGACACCAGATTCGTGCATCGACATGCTCCAAACATCTTTTATCTTTTGTGACTCTGATATAGGATGAAAGCTTCATCTTCAAGCAGAATTACACCAAAATATGTGTACTTCTCATCCATATGAACCATGCGTTACATCACAATACAAAATGAACCTGTAAGTAACCATGGCATGAATACCATGGCGGGCGGACATGCAAGCTATAAAATAGGGCGAAATATATTCGAAAATAAATGGTTACAGAGTGGTCTCTCGAATGAATCGCAGAAACTGAGTGGTCGACCGACCAATGAGATAGCATGCAAGAAAGATGTACTTCACTTTTTAAAAAGAATGATCAGTATAAACCTTATTACCTACTCACAGTTTGCTTTCGCTTGTTATTTACTATCGAACGCGGCCGATAATTACTTCAACTTGCTTGCAGTTTCATGCTGCCCTGAGTTGAAAAGATATGACTGTACGGTTAAAAACACTTACGGTAAACCCTGCGCTTCCAGTTTCCACGTACTTCAGATGGGGATTACAAGTTGAAAACTGACTAACGCATCGCAAAATCGTGAGTGATAGTACAAGCATGCCGTACTCTGTATACAAATTCAGTTAACGTATACTAAAAATCCTGTGAAAATGAGGTACAGAACGTCAAATTCAAGAAGCTGTTGATTTCTTAATAAGTCAGTTGGCACAACAACGTACGTACTCTTTACGAACTTCCAACAACCGTTTCAAAATTGGGTAGTTTTCTTTCACACACCTGAGAAAGATAAGGAAACATCATATCGGTGTACGAGGACATACGTACGCAGTAATTCACCTTAAAGAATCCTACTAAAAAAAACCGTCCACCGGAAAGACTACTTTTGTCTGGTCTAGTGAAGCTGCCATAATAATTCCAAACCTTGAATAGACTACTCCCGGATCCGAACAGGGAACACAGCGTTAGTCTAATTTCGGTTCGAAACTTCGCATGACGCGAATCGGCGCAGTTTTATCCCTTGATGTCTAGGGTACAGTCAACACGACACAGCTGAGCTCAGTATTCAACAGACCATCACAATCGACATCATCGATAGTGACGTATAAGTGGTTATCGATGAGGTTTAACTGCCACACAACCATAAACAGGAAAGCATGTCCTGGATAGAGAGGCAAGAAAACAAAAATGGAAAATAAAAGACTACTGAAAACAACTACGTCTATATTCAAACACTCGACATCAAGGTGCTTACACCTTGCAAACAAACAACCGACTATAAGTGAAAGTAAAGCGTCATCTGCTTCTTTATGGTTTTCACTGCCTCGCATCACCAAGTGCACTTTTTTTCACGAACAACTCGGAAGAACAGACGACAACATTCACGCCACTGAGCTCGATTAGCCGCCATCTCACCTAACGTCTCAAGCCACCGACTCTGAGTCGCGAGGGCCCCAGCCCGGGAGACGAACCCGACCTACAGTGGCCAACCCCTTCGTAAACGATTTCATTTGTCTACGCCAGGTCATCATCTGTCCACCTCGCACCTTGCGCCAGTCGGCCGCAGCGTCGGCAAAGAGTGCTCGGTGTGGCAAACGACTAGCTGGCATCCTTAGTACATGACCTAACCATCTAAGTCTGTGCAAATGTAGCGACTGAACAAAAGAACTCGTTTGACAATCACTATCAAATACTCGCTTCCTAACTCTTTGTTGCTTACTCGTTGGTGCCACCCGATACGAGCGATTGAACGCAGACATCGGTGGTCAAATACCTGAAGACGGTTCACGTCTTCTACCCTGAGCGGCCAAGTTTCGTTGCCGTAAAGTAATACAGCCCTTGCTGTCACTTTATGTACTCGACCTCTAAACCTCAACGAGATCTCTCTGTCACCTGGGGTGTACTGTATTAGTGAATACCGTTATTGTCTACTTCACTTTCTAAGCATCCGTCGCCACCACTGATGCAGCTTCCCAGGTATACAAACCGGTCAACAACCTCCATGACTTCATTATCTAACATTAAATCTACGTAATCACAGCAATCTTGCAGAAGCACTTTGCATTTTGAGGCTGCAAAGCGCATTCCGAAGTATTTAGCAGAGTGCGAAATAGCGTCTAACATTGTCTGTGCTGCTTGGAAATTGTCAAACAACACTTGTCGTCAGCATAATCAAGATCAGTCAGTCTTCCAGGTAGGAGGTCCACGCCGGCATCTTGTGAGTGCCGCAGAGTCCTCCATTATTTCGTCTATGACAAAATTGAACGAAAATGGTGAAAGGGACAGCCTTGACGTACGCCGCTCCTGGTGCTGAAACTGTCAGACAGTTCACCGTAAACCCTAACCTGAGCTGAAGTATGGGAATAAAGCGCCGACAGTATGTTCACATACTTAGTCGGTACACCTCTACGTTTAAGCGACTCTAAAAGTGTAGATCGATCCACTGAGTGGAACACGCCGTTACAGCCGAGAAATACGGCAAATGTTGGCGTGTACATGATGCTGCTCCAGAATTTGGCAAACAGTAAAAATTTTGTCAATACATCCTCGCTCAGGACTGCATCATGCCTGTTCTTTTCTAGTGTTTACCTCCCGAACTGCAGTGAGTCGACGAAGTATAATGGATGCCAGAACCCTTGAAATGACTGGGGTCAAACTAATTCCCATATGGTTTTCGCAAGAGCCCAGAACTATTTTCTTGGATGCGGAAACTGCTAGCGCTGAGAAATGGTCTCTGTCGTCCAGACAAGTTGAAACAACTGAGTCAATGCCTCTACTAACGCCTCTCCACCTTCTTTGAAAAGTGCCGGCACGAGATCATCTGGGCCAGCAGCCCTATTACGATTGAGAGCCGAAAGGCAATTGCGAACCTCAGTTTCAGTGGATGGTTCCAAATCTATTTACCACGATATAAACACCATAAGTTTGTGATGGTAACACAGTAGAAGCAGAAGATAAACTAAGCTGATCCTCAAAGTTTTCAGTCCAGTGCTCTAACCTTCTGAACTAGTAATGAGTGAGTAAACTATCTATCTCGCCGATGGCTTAGGTGTCAGACCTTTGTTTTAGACCAGTAGTGCGAATAAGCTTGACGAATTTGCCAGTGTTCCCAGAAGTAAAAACGGTTACCATTTCCCTAACTTCTTCCATCAGCTAAGCTTCAAGACAGGCAATCAAACCATACTTCAGCTTCCTATGGGTATCCCACCTAAATTCACTATATAACCTGTCAGGAGGAATGTTCCGTCTGACATCTAGCAATCCCAGGGATTTCCATGGGATTCAAATTTTGTTTGATTTACAAACCACGGTGTCGCATGACACAGTACTTGCTTCATGAATGGCCCATAAGATATGGGTTTAGCAGCTATTAGAATCTTCGGAGTGAGAATTGCTAGCCTGCTTTCTAGGCTAGTTTGGTACTTATGCTTTACCGACGGCATAGCCAGTTTCTCAACAGCCAGTCGTTGCTGTCGGTGGGGTCGTTGCCCAGCAAAAGTAAGAACAAAACGACAACGTACCAACGCATGATCTGAATCCAAGTACGTGCTCCAATAAGAACGACAGTCTTGAATGGAACCCCGCCACCTATAACTAACGGCTATGTGGTCTATCTGAGACCAGGCCTGATTCGGAGAAGGCGGGCGCCAAGTATAACAATGACGTGCACGATGCCTAAAACCAGTACTGGCTAAAAATAGCTTATGCTCAGCGCACAGCTGCAACAATCGCCCACCATTATCTGATCGATGTGATGCTATCCCAAACCTACCACCTAAGCGAGATTCGACCTCACCGGGGAGTCCACATCTCGGGCTAAAATGACTATATTAGAACCATGTGTCAACCGAAGCAGAGCGGCCAGATCTGAGTGGAAGGCATCGTTAACGTCGACGTCAGCATGGTCATCTGGAACACAAGCAGACACAGTAAATAATTTCTGAAAGTTTTGCGTCTAGAGCTGGTTTTAACAGAACCTGCCAAGCGGACGGCACAAAGTCTACTGTTAACAGGAATCCAATCTACTAATGCGGCTGCGGCCGTCGTGCTGAGGACTATACCTACTCCAGCTTGACCGTAGCGGCGGCTGTGGAGTCACCCGAAGTGTATAACCAGTATCGGGTAGACAGTGCGGGTGCTGTTAGTTCCATACGTTGACTACTGTCATGGATTCTAGTCTCCGAGATACAGCAGACATCGACATGCAACGAGTCTAACGTTCGTGCGAGAGCGGCCTGTTGACTTATCTGTTTTAGAGTGCGAACGTTGAAAGCACCTATATTAATTCGCATTCTAGGTCTAAGCAAGGGACGAGGGAGGCCTGAAGCTGAATGGTAAGAGATGGACTTACCGACCCAGTGTTACTATGATTAGCTACATCTACTGTAGGACCAGGACTGGGGGCAGGGGGGGGGGCCTGAGAGCTAAATTTGATAGGACAGTGGGGAGGGTCAGCAGTAGCATGTTTTCGCCTATCCACCCTGCTGTATGCAGCAGATAGGGCGACCCGGTTTATACTGCGAGACGGCCGATGCAGTATGGAATTAACAGTGTTGTGAGTATTCATGGTTGTGTGTGGGCTGAGATACTGCCAGGACGTCCAGACCTAGACAGGAGAACGATCAGGGTTCTCAAACCCTGGTTCCCAAACCCTTGGCTCAAAAGCCTGTACCGCAAGGCAGCGGTTGGATGGCAATGTATCCAGAACTGGTACTTTTTCCGGAAAAAGATGCCAACCTTCTTCCAACCCCCAACCTGGAGGACCAGGAGACTGGTTTGTCAGACCTCTACCCATTGGCCTGCCTGGTATGAGTGACTATCGGTGTGGTGATCACACCGTCCAGTTTAGCCCAATAGGTCATCGAGATGCGCAAGCCGTCACACCACGTCAAGGTCCAGTCTCGTTTTGACATCAGACTGCTCACGTTGCTTCGCGTCGCTGATACACATTCTCACCGCATGTCATATCTGCCACTCCGTCAGAAGGCAAATGACAGACAGTTGGTGGATTTCGGACGTTCATTTGCTCACTTCATTATATTGTCAGTAGTTCTCATCGGGACGCGGTACTTTGAGCCCACTTTACTCATCGCTTGACAATTTCGATACAGAGCTCAAACGAAATCCACTATACATAACCCCGGTTGTATCCAATGTGGGTCACTAACTGCACTAATACGACCTTGTGACCAAAACATTTATGCAATTCACTTAATCTACCAAACACCGCAAACACATAATGCAGTCAAGCTGGCAAATGGAACAATCTTGACATGAGCAAAGCGTCAAGGATGTCTCATTTTTCAAAGAGACTTTGTCAGTATAGGCTGAATGTCACTCAAAAACGATCGCTGCCCGAGTACGCCGATAGACTTTTCAGCCACCGTTTCGCGAAAAAAACACTACAAAAGGGTTTCGTTCTAGTTAGAACTCATCAACAGTGCACATCCTGTCACGGTCAGGATCAGAACACTGGCCACGTGTTCACCAGCATGACACTGGTATCACAAAACGGCCGAGTTATTACAGGCGAACGTTCAACTACATTTGCTTGTAAGTGATAACCAGGTTATTCGATCATCCCGAGAGAAAATAAAGTAACTGTCCGGTTAGCTTCAACCTACGACCCCCTGACGAGGACACCTCTTCAAGCTGGATTTACAAAAACCATCAAACTTACTGGAGGGTATTTCGATTACCCACGAACAGCAGAAAATTTTGGTTAACATAACGTGAACATCAGTCAAAACTAAACACAACTCTCGTATTTAACTTACATCAACCAAAATCCCCTGCTGCTTAACGGATTAGGTTCGGGTGTAAAAGCGACGCACCATTGGCAGAGGTTGGTTAGCAGTCTCGCGTCAACAAGACTAAGGCGCTGGACACACGTTGAACAGAATAGACTAAACTGAAACGCTCCAAAGAAGAGGCGACTTAGCCGAGACAGAGTTAACTACTCAGCGAGGATGAACATTCTGAGGCGTAAAGAAACGATTGCACGAGTGATGTCTCAGGTCGTGTGGGAGCAGATGAATAGGGTTCTTTCATAAACTCACTTGTTACCTCGCTGGAGGCAATTCAGTACGCAGTAAAATGCGTCCATTTCCAATCAACGGTATGCGTCTTTTAGAGACAGTGCATAAAACACGTACCAATTGCACTGGATATTCAGCGGGACATGCAAACGACCGCAAACGACTTTATAAAAACTGCAAGTTCCGTATTGGTGACGCACATATGCTGGACTGGATTGCCATCAAAACACACCCCATCTGGTAGCACATGTCAATGATTTTGCTAAAGGTGATATGCTGTTAATATAGCTAGATACTTAGTAATGTACTAGTCTATAGTCAAAACAAACGGAAAATAAGACGCGGACAAATCTGAAGAGGAAGTCTGAAGGGACACAGTGTTACACTAACAGCTTGTCTGGTCGAAGGTGGATATCCTATTTTCGTTTAGAGTAAGAAAGATGATGACGCTACACAAAACTGCGACGCCTACAACTCTCGAATTTGCGCAGAACATTGACTACTTAGTTGTTGCGTAATGTGATGCGAGCAACATGGTGGCATGTGCAAAATGTGACCGTGCTACCGAAGCATATGAGGAGATAAGTTGGACCTATTTTCCAAGGAGGAACAGAATAACCGTTTCGCGGCAGTCCCGCTAGACGGACTAAAGTAAAAGATCAGCTACATAGAGTTTCACAAGTAAGCATGAGTGCTGTATTTACTGGGGCGTCGTACAGTCCGTTTTTTTCCTTAAAAGTTAACAGTAAGTCGGCATTAAAGGTAGTGCAAGATGATGAGTGATTGCGCACTGATTTCATCGGACAACCCAACAGAAATGACACAACGAGCCACATAAGTGAACTTCTCATTCACCTTTAACACATCACCATGGGTGCAGGTACTCTGCGAATTCAGAGTTGTCTTGTGCAGCACAAAAGCAAACCGCAGGTCAAACTGATATCATTATCCTATTGAACAGTGAAATATTGAAACTAAGACCAAAACTAAGTCAAGAAATTCTAGATATCAAAGTCGGTCACCGGGAAGTAGTTCAAAATTACATCAACAGTACATCAAGGTATTCTTTGGAATGCTGTCAAAAAAGAAAACAGTTGAGCATGAAAGAGAAAACTGAACAACCTTAGCAGTTATTAACTGTGACGTCAATAGAGAATGACCATTTACAGTATACCCTCAATCGACCTCGAGGTCTGACGGCAAAATGCTTTGAGTACGCCGGTATACTTCTTGCCCACGCCGCTCCATAAATCAGTCGCATAGTTCTGCCTTGCAAGCCAGAGTACTGTGTGATAGACAGGTAGCTGTTGCGTTTTTGTATCGTTCATTATTCCTATTCGCAACCTTTCTATTGTTAACTCTGTGAAAATGAAGCAACCAGCATAGACTCAGATATATATATATATATATATATATATATCAGCTTCCTCCATTTCGTACGTTACCCACGCGTTCTACGAAATTGGAATCTCATCTAATGTCAGGTTAACTTATAAATAAATAATTTCTTACAGTTACTCACTAAGAGCTGAATTTCTGTCGTAAAAATACGGAAATCAACTCAGTTATGAAACGCGAAACAAACTTGCACCTATGAATAGGAGTGATAAAGTTAGAACATGAACCTACCGTGAATTAAAAGCGATGTCTAGAGTCATTCTCGTTTCCGGATTTTGAGCTTTATCAGAAGCGGGGAAGTAATGTGGATACTTGAGGCTGAGTTGTAATTTTCCAGAAGGTGTCTGTGTAAAAAAAACAGGTAGCCGGCTATAAAATGTAGCTAATTAGATGGTACAGCTAGAAAAAGCAACCCCATCTGACTAAACTACTACATAGAAATGAGACACTTATTTCACAATTACGTAGCTCTAAGGGAGTAGCCTCCGACTTTCAGATAACTGTTTCTGACCAGATTGAACAAATATTCATAAACCACCTGCATACGTGCTGATCCAACGTAAAGATTTCATGCTCGGAAAGAGGCGCGGTAAAACCAGTAATTTTTTGATGCATGTGAGTGTTCACACCACAAGACTCTTGATCGTTTTGATTAAGCTAACGGCATGGCTAAGAAATCTCACTATTAAACAGTGATTACAAAAGTATTTATGAAGTCAACGGGTACAGTACTTACTTCAGTAGCTGACCAAGCGATTCACTCGCTGATCCAAACAATCATGGCTCAAACATCTCTTTACAAAATCATTGGTTACACGCATATATGTTCAATTCGCTATAGACTTGCAAACCCATGATGTATGGATGAAATTGGTAGTGAGTCAAAGCATGCTTTCTCATTAACTCACGTGTCCGAATAGTGAAACGCAGGCAGATTTCACAGATGAAATAAAATTAAAGTCAAATGCTGGATGACGATGTTACATCAAATGATGGCACAGAGATGGCCACGCCAACTTCAAATGCGGTGATCAACCACATATTCGGCATGCAAATCTGGAACGAGCATCTTTTGTGGACATTTTAATGACATGAACAGAACGAAAGGCAAAAATGATTAATTGGTGAAACGAACACTTTTCAATGATAGTATGTTTAATGTGGTATGAATTTCAGCAAAGTTAGAAACTCGAATCATTTAACCTACAGCGCGAGGCGAATAAACAAGAACGCAGAAAAGTTAACAAAAATAATAGGGGATGCAAACAGCACAAAAGAAGGCTGAACACTTTAATGGCAGTCTAATGAAGAAACAGACAAGAAACCCTAATTAAGTAATGGAAGGCTAATGTATACTGACGCCGAAACCAACAACAACAATTGGGAGAAACAAACACGGAAACTGATTCAAGGGAATAAAAGTTGTATTGACTTTGATTTCGTAAAGAAAAATGATTGCATAGATCGGCAAACGGATCAAGACAACAGTTCGATGACACCGATAAGGAAAACAAAAGCTAAGGTCGTTGGCTAAGGTCTGGTCTAACACATTCCGGTTTGACCAATTTACCAGACCTCCAGGTACAAGGAAGTATGAGGTAAAACCAACAGCAGTGCCTATATTCTACAACGCGTGCACACTGAACAAAAAGAACTTACGGTTTTCAGACCGTTAACAAAATCGTCCGGACAGCCGGCTACAAATAACACATGCATAGGCTAACCTCATCAGTATTCGAAACACACAGAATTCGCGAAATCATGAAAATACCAGACGAATTTATCGATTCCAGTCTGTAAAGACCACATCGTTAATGAATGGTTCCTATTTAGCAGACCAAGCAGTTTGTCACTGCAATAGTTGCGAGATAATCGAGGATCATTCGCGGGCACCTTACGGGATTCACAGTTTACATACACATGCATACCGCAATTCTTATGTTGAACATCTTACCCTTTAAGTGGTTCCGTCTCTGCTCGTTTCGGGTTGTGTAATAATGCATATACTTATACTAGGCAGGTGTTTTACATAACGTATCACCAAGGATGATGAAGCATGTAGAGTTTTTGGATAATGACGTTGTGGAGGTTGCTGACTGGCTCGCAGACTTGGAGAATTGCATCAACGGCAGCGGATGCATACCAAGTGAAACAGAGGCGTGTACATTTAAGACCAGAGAGGTCAGTGACAATTTAAAATAGTTCTGGCGACAGAGAAGCATCTCACTGAAGCTTAGAGGTCTCTGTATAAGGCGTCTATCACCATCATGTTACTGTAGGGGGCATGAGCCGTCCTCAAATCGATGCTTACGTTTAATCGCTCGCATCAAGTGGTCCCAACAGATGGTTAATCACAGATTGTAAGTGAGCATATTCTTGCAATCTTTAAGAACAGTTGAACGATTAGGCCACGCAATAAGGGTGTCAACTAGTCGCCTGTCACACTGAGCACTCCACGCTAATATCAAACCCTATCACCGTGAGGTACACAAGTGGTTATGTAGCATGAGAACATTCATACAATTAGTAGCGGACTAACCAGTGTAGGCTGGCTTTGTCTCCTATGCTGGAGCTGTCGCGACTGAGAGTCGGTGATTGGATATGTGGGGGTAGATGACGACCAATCGAGTCCAGTGGCATGAGAGCTGTTATTCGGTTGCAATGTCCAAAGAGAAAGGGCAATCACTGGAGCGGGAACATGAAGGTCACAGGGGAGCTCCTTCGGGGACAGTGTATTACCTACATTTCCCACATACCGATCAAACCCAAATGATTGACCCAAACCTAAAACATCCTCGGTTTCGGTCAGACATCCGTTTCTGTATAACAGAACACGATGCACAGTGCGGTATCATTCTGCGGTTATGAAACCTGACCACCCAGCGTCGATGATGTTTGATAGCTAGTTGTTTCTGAAAAGCACTGTCTACAAGGCACAACTCATGAGTAGTGGCAAGAACCACATAATTAACACTGAATTGCAGTGACGTGTACTGTTTTCGAACAGACGAAACGGTACCACTTCGTCAGGTGAAACGATTAGGACGGGTCTCAGGTGTGCCTATTCGACCTCAACCGCATTTCAACTTGTTTATGCTCTCTGGGTGTTAGTGAAAAACTGAGAGGATGAGCAGTCAGTATTTACAAATTAACACTAAGTTTGACCACCGCTGATCAAAACCTGCTTCTCAACGGAGGTTCAAATGATATTGAGTGGCGCTGGCTACAAACACCGAGTAATATGATATCAAGAATTATTCAGCGACAGGAATGCTGTTATGACTGTTGTCGTGGCTGTCATTAACTGACATTAGAACAAGCGGCATCATATTACAAAAACAAGGTCGAAGTCATATGGGTGATTTATCTAGCGTACATAATGAAACTTCATTTGAGAGCAGTCAAAAACAAGGCTATCAATTCAACCTATCGAGCGATTTAACAAAGAAAAGGTCTCGATGTTTAATCCGTGTCAGAAATAAAACTAGGCAATCGTGATGTGAAATTATCAAACTCGCAAATCAGTTAGCAATATAACGCAACATACCTAATTCAGCCCTGGTGAATTCCATCACAGTGCACTCCTCGTTTAAAGCATGCAGGAACTCAATACACAACCGATTTTCTTCTTTCGACAAGGTCTCAATTTTCTTGCGACTTTCCTCATCTAGGTGAAGCCCTTCATAGTAAAATATTAACTTCAACGGCAAAATTCATACCATTTCTCCGCCCATCGCGGACCTTTCTGTCCACATATCGTCTGACCTCAGGTGGGACAGTAGTGTCCAGTTTTGACTGAACGAGAACGAATTTATCAAAGACATCCTTGCGCATCCTATAAATGATTTTATACAAACAGAAAATGCATACGTAAGCTTTGGCTTAAAAACAGCGGTAAAAAGCGAAACAAAATTCGTCAGATTTTAAAAACACGAAAAACGATTAATGGAAAACGAATTGAGAGAGCAACAAGTATGTTCATTGCTCTAGTTCACAAAAGAAACCAGTAGATTACATTGGAAAATGTGAACCAAATACAGCCACATATAGCTAAGATGTCCAATAATAAGCGCAAGACTTCAGTTGAAATCAAATCAACAGCTTCCACAGCTAAGTATTATTTGCTTCTGTCACGTTCGACATAAATGCCATACATTTTCGAGCCATCTAGATCAATACACAATCAAATGAAGTGGCTGGCTATCGAACCAAAGGAACCCCAATTTTCACGTCAAACACATTAATACTAGTTCAGCAGCTGATCACCACGTAATTATACCAGCTACATCAATACCAGTACATATTAACAGGATTCATCATTGAGAAAGTAGTAGGCAAAACAATTGAATCTCAAGGACAATATTGACATGCCTTGTGAAGGACAATACAATCGAAGTGCAACGAATACTGAGCAAACTATAATGCACCTGAAACTACGTATTGTGAGCTATTTAAGAAAGTAATGGCCGGAGTAAAAACTCTTTAACACTAGGCATTGCTGGACCAGCTACAGGACGCGTTGGCCTCTGAGCTACCGACTGTCGTATCCAGAAGTAGCAATGACTGTTCGTAGTTAATGCATGCTGGTATGTTTAAGACGAGCGACACCGTATATGGATTGTCTGACAATGAAGCAGTATTCACCTGGATTTCTTCAATATCAATCTCCATACTCTGTCTCTTATACACAAAGGCCTTGATGTTGTCGTAATATCTCGATATTTCATCAAGGCATTTGACAGAGTTGACAACCCAACACTGTAGGCTAACCTGTAAGCACTCAGAAGTTGAGAATACGATCTGAGATAGATTAGTGGTCAAATTTGTGATAGTCATTATCGCGTGAAAAGTAAGAGCACATTCTAGTGAACACACTGCACACTTACCCTGGTTTATTGTCTGACCCTTCATATTCACTTTTCTATAGGGAATCTCTTGAAATTCATCAACTTTCCGTTACTACTGTACGCTGGATCGGAAATTTCCAGAGCCACAGCTTCATCAGAGAGCAGGTTCTGTCTTAATGTGACCTTAACTCCCTTGAAAAATGACCCAGGATAAGTCAGCATCCATCAAAACTACGAAGTTCTCTGCATACGCCATAAGCCTCAGCACTTTAACCACACCGTTAGTGTACGTCGTCTTGTTACTAACGCTGAGAAGAACCTATGGACGATCATAATATGTCCCAATTTCATACATAATAAGACCTTTGAAAAAGACCTGAAATAGAAGGTAAAATGTTTCGCGCGGAGAAATTTCGATTGTATCTGAACGAGTACCTCCACGATTTATTGCAATCGATAACATAGTTAACATTAAACAGAGTAAGTTATGTCTGAATGAGCTGGTCATCACAGAAAGCGAAGACGGACAGTGGCATTGCGCAGGGGGGAAGAAACGTAAAAATGTTAGAAAGCGAAAGCTGAATGACATGGTAAGATTCAAATTACAAGTTAAACGGAAGAAATATCTGACAGGTCAACAATGTAAATGGATCAATGAATTTGAGAAAATTGGAGTTGAAGTGACAAACATTGGACAAGCGAAACCATGCGACCCTTGAAACTAACGTCCGATTTAATAAAAGGACGGATAGGAATGATTGCTCAAAAATGGTTACGCGGTCACCAGAGCAACGCAGGACTGGTCATCTGCTGTTACTTGTATGGACACAGTCTCTGCCACGCGAAGTGTGCGTTTCAGCTTATATTGTCAATCATACGAAAAACGGTAGTTCAGTCCACCGCGTGCCCGGTATCTTGGCACAATCAATTTGGAAGATCTGGAGAAAGTTGGATGTACGTCAATGGATGCGTATAACAAAATGGTCGAGTCTGCTGACGTATTTGTAATCGCAAATACGATAAAACCGGTACATTACAGTTGATTTATTGAGTTTGGGAGCTGTCTTTTCATAACTTGAAAAGAAATCGTATGGGAACCAATAAAAATACGACTAGTTGTAGCGTCTGACCTAACCTTTTAAAGGATACATTATTAGAATTCAACCATCATCTTTACACTGTATAAAAAAGTAAACATGACATCACGATACGGTTAATGGATGGGTACAGTCTTCCTTTGGTTTGGTGTATTTCTTGACAAATTTTTAGGGTGATCGTCATCAGTGAAAGTTTCTTGAAGTATTGTCAATCCGTTTTTCAGGAGGCCTTCTGCAAAAGTTGGACACATACTGTGACACTAGCATACAGCCAGCCCATTTTTGTGTACGATCATTTAAAAACTTTTTAAATATAGTCGACGTTCAGTCCGTGTGGATTTACGATAAATGTCCTTGGATAACGAAACACCCTTTGGTTTATCGGGCAGGACAACTGAAACTACTAAACAGTTTCAGTTCTAAAGCAAAACGAATTCCGCGGTGTGAGACGCTTAACGAAACATAATAGTCTCTTGTTGATGCACGAGGAGATCAGATTCAACACCAATATATCGCTCACAAATCGGAGGTCCTTTGGTTATATCTGGCGCTATTTGTACTGCATAACCCATAAGTATTTTACTATTTATCATGTCAGAACCAACAGCTATCATTTTGTCGAATGTCATCCAGTAAAATGTGTACTTACTTTAAAACTTGAAAAGGGTATATATTATATATAATATACACCCATCATATAGCATACTCATGTTTCAAGTATCACCGTTCAGAAGAAGAATATTGAATTTCAAAAGGAGGAAACTGTACTCACCCGAGTTCCACTTCGGCATCAGAAATTGTTAA